>PVJS01006490.1:0-59603 GCA_004027185.1 Glis glis | reverse complement strand
TAAGAAAGTAGTGAATCCATGGAATTACTGTCATAAACAATGTGTATATATGAGATTATACCAACATCATTCTCAGTGCTACATGTGGGGGGGAGGCGGGGGGGAGGGACACCAAGAGCTGTGTGCATGTATGTTAACACCAAACTGATACTCATTGTGATGTGAGACTACAATGCACCAATAAAAACATAAAAAAAATAAAAGTTGGTTTACAGATGAAAAAAAAATAAATAAATACATAAAGAATTCTTACAAAGAAATGATAGGAAGACAAATAACCCAGTAAAAAACTATGCAAAGGTCTAAATGGACACTTCACAAAGGAAGACATATGAATAATCAATGTTGGCCAGGCATGGTGATGCACGCCTGTAATCCCAGTACTTAGGAGGCTAAGACCGGAAGATCACAGGTTCAAAGCTAGCCTCAGCAACTTAGCAAGACCCTGTTTCAAAAACATTACACTAAGCCGGGCATAGTGGCGCACTCTTGTAATCCCAGTACTTTGGGAGGCGGAGACCGGAGGATCCGGGTTAGTGGCCAGCCTCAGCTCTCTCTCTGTCTCTCCCTGTCTGTCTGTCTGTCTGTCTGTCTGTCTCTCTCTACTTAGTGAGGCCCACCGCAACTTCGTGAGACCCGGTTTCAAAATAAAGGATAAAAAATGGGGCCGGGGGTGTAGCACGGAGGTAGAATGCCCCTGGGTTCAATCCCCGGTCCGCAAAAAAATAAAAAAAATTAAAAAAATTTAAAAAATTAAAAAAAAACATTACACTAAGTACAAAGGCCAGCCAAAACACCATGCTTTATGGTTTACATGAAGCTCTAGAACAGGTCAATGTAGTTTATGGTGACAAAAAGCCCACCAGTGACTGACTGAGATTGGAATGAGAAGACCCATGGGAAGGGGCAGAGGGAACTTCTAGGAGTGATGGTAATTATCTGCAGTGTTGACTGTGGTGTTTATACATGTGTACAAATGTGTCACAACTCACTGAACAGTATATTTAAATGGTATATTTTATGTTTTGCAAATTATATTTCAATAAAAAATTTAAATTATCCTGCTGGGAGTTCAAATTAAACAATTTAAAAAAGCAAAGCAGGAAGCCTGTCTGTTCTACATACCCTACCTTCTAAAACCCTCACACAAAATTCCACATAATATCAACTTTTCCTTTTTCCTTCCAGAGTATCAGTCATTTTCATATTTTAGAGGAATTTCTTTTCTCTGATCTAACACAATGAGAACTAAGCAAAAGAATGTATCATTTTATAATACACAGGATTTGCTTGATGGTTAACTCTGCCCATGTGAAAGACAGACTTTTATTCAATTATAAGTTGCTACTTAAAAAGACAAATGCTATTAAGAAATGAGAATAATACTCACAAACTAGAACACTGAAATTTATGAGACCAATAAACCTATTTCCTGCAGGAACTATCTATTCTGGATACTAATTGGTATTATAATCCTCTCAAGATATATTTCCTCTCAAGAAAATTAAACCTAGGGAAAAAGAGAGAATAAAGAGAAATAAGGATTTTAAGTTTAAAGGACTCGATGCAAAAATTAATCGAGAAAACAAAAAGTAAGCTTGCTTCTTCTCAAACCTCATACAATGTCAGTAATTTAAAGATAACATTATTTACTCCAATTGTGAAAAAATGTGGCATCTGTGTAAAAGCCCTGGCAAACTGTAAAGTGCTATATACTTGAAAGTTATCACCATCAGTGAGCCAGACTGCCCCTATTATATGGTAGCCCAAAAAGAACACTGGCTAGATATCAGGTATCCTAGTTCTGGTATGGACCCTGCAGATCATGAACTCAATCACTTTGGATAAGTTCACTGCTTGCCTTAAAATTTGTTTTCTTACATCAGCCAATCCATGCCCAACTCAACTCACAAGCTTGCTCTGCAGCTCTATTTGGTGATGGCATACGATCAAACTATCAAAATCATCAAACCTCTCTCAATCAAAGGTGATCTGACTTATTCCTGTCAGTCTGGTTCAAACAGCTTAATACATTATGAGTTACACATATCAATGGAAAACCCTCGTGATATCCTTCTACCATAAGTTCAGGGAGTAACAATCACACAGCTGAACCCAATTGTTCCTAAGAAATAAATACCATCTCATTTCATTTAGTAGTAAAATAGCTCTGGAACCTACAATGGCTAAACCTGACCTTTCCCAGGTGAGTTTTGATGTCCATTCAAAATAAGCACAAAAACTGGAAGAAAAAAAAGTATCTGATACTAGCCCACTAGTGTCTAGATCTAGTATATGAATGAAAGGATAGATAGGTGTGTGTGCAGTACAACTCAATGTTTTAAAGGTTCATTGCTCATCAGAACATATATCCAGGCCCTAACTGTCCCAATTTCCCCATCACTAAGGAGACACCAGGGAGACAACAAGATGGCAGCCCACCACCCCACCATCTGCACTGCCTGAGCTCAAATCTCCAGGCCTGGGCAGCTGTGATGTTGCTGGTGACTCATGGGCCTAGTGATGACACCATCGACCGAACAGGACACATTCTACATGAAAGCAAAGTGAACCCCAATTGTCATAAACACATAATCTTTTTAAATGGATGATCATTTCTTAAACATTCCTTTAAAAGCAATGCCATTAGTTGCCTGCTACTGGTACACAGACTACCTGCCCACTCCCCAGATCTCTTCTCACTACGCTTCTACTCGAATTCTATTTGCCTGGAAGTCCAATTTAGTGTTATGCCTTGCCTTATGTGATAAGTGTATTCCTAAAAAAATGGTATAAAAGCTAACACTTATAAAAGTCCTAAAGATACTTACTGTTTATAAATGGTTTATTATATATCCTTTTGAAAAAATACTCTTCTTACACAAAAGTATATTTATATATTGGATTTGTTTGAAGAAAGGCAATAAAAACTGTGCTATTATATGCAAATCTAGATATTAAGAAACTCAATAGTATGTAATATTTTAAATGTCTTCATTGAACCCTAAATAACTAAAAAGTAATCAATTGAAGGGAAATTACAAAGCAAAACCCTAACTGAAGTCACCAAGCTAAATACACAACTTCTGAAAAATGCCATCCTATGTTAACAACTCTACATGAGATTTTCTCCATTTAAAAAAAGAGGTATGCATGTTCTATGTCAGGACTAGAAATAAAACCCCCTCCTCAGTCAGCAAGATATGCAGATAAAAATAATCAGGGCTGATTCTCTGTAGCAAAAAAGTGAAGTGAAGAGCCCAGCCATGAGAGAGGTTGAGTACAAACAGGATTTTTCTTTTCAATAACTGATCTACGTAATTGGACTGCCTGATGCAGGTTTCAAAGGGAGGCCCTGAAAGGAGAAGCAGAACCCACTCGGCCACACTCTTTGAGAGGCTACAACTTCAGGCATCTAATTTTAGATACTAACACTTCCTCCATACACAGTGAGTGGCAACTTCAAAGTGACTTGGAGGCATGAGTAATCCTACTAGACGCCCATCCCTCCCAGCCTGGCTAGCAAGTGTGCATGGCCCAGGTTGCTAGCATCGCCTGGGAGCTAGTCAGGAGTGAGAACCTCAGCCTGGTGCCAACCTTCCGAGTGAGGATCCTTGGTCTGAACAAGGTGCCCGGGACTGGGTGAGCACACTGAAGTCTGAGAAATACTGCCAAAGCCTGTAACTGCTTGCACCATCTCTAAGAAATCCCAGAACACTGCTTCATAGTCTTCCCAACCTGTGCTTCAGGACACAGGATGAGCATGGCGTTCCCTACCACCTCCCCATTCCCTCACTCGTGTTCTGGCTATTTTGTTTTACCATTCAGCATGTTCTTAAACAATGGGAAAACAAGAAAGCAGGTGTCTGGTTTGCACATATGACTATGAGAGAGAAAGCAAGGGAGGGGAGTTTCATTTAAGAGAAAGAAAGAAAACCGTGGAAAGTTGATAGGTCTGGAGTAGAGGGGCAAGGCAGGACAGAGGAGGACCAAACCACTTCATCCTGAGCCTGCTCCCCATGAGCACCAGCAGGCTCATCCCCATATTACAGGCTGGAGCTGAAAGATTGGTATTTCTCTAAAAATTTAACATGCAAACTGAGGCCAGTGGTAACAAGCCCAAATGGAACAGCAGAATTAAAAGATTACCTCTTTTAGTATTCTCTGAAGCAGAATTGTCTGCCTAACAAAGACAAAATATAAATAGCAGAAAGCTGTGATGATAGGATTGATTTAATAGAATTAAAAATCTGCTCTTCTCTAGACTGTAATTGCATAGATGTCATGCTCTCACCCTGAAGTCAGAGGCTCGAACTGCTATGTCCCCTTCCGTAAACAGAAGGGGGCCTTGGGCAGGGCTCCTCAATCTCATATTCAACATTTAAGAAAATAAGAGAAGTAAGCCTGAAGAATCTCAATACCAGCCCCAAAATCTGTATAACTGTAAGTCAAATAATCATTGTCCTCACATGGCTATTTCTCTTAAAAACAGGGGGAAAAAAAGGAGATTCACAGATGTTCTCACCAGATGCAGGCTTCAAATGTGTCATTTGCTCATTTTAGGAAATAGTACAGCCTTCTCCAAACTATGATTCTATTCAAACTTAACCACTTTTCTTTACAAAAATACAAATAAACTATGCACAGGCACATACTTCACTCCCGTCATTGTTTAAAATTAGCATGGCTTTTGTACCAGCTTCTTATCTGAGAAGATCTAAAACTGCACAGAGTTCTTGCCTTCACTCTGCAGAAGTGGGGCTGGCTTCCCGCCACTTTCTGTGTCATAAACCGAGAGGCTCGTGCAGGGACAGATCTGCTTCGGATGCCTCCTTCTGGGATTATCTCTCACACACCACCGGTTTTGCTCCTACCCTGACCCTCCCTTGTATTTCCTCAAAGATTAATCACTATATATTTGTGTATTACTGGATTACTGGCTGTCTCTCTCTCAACTAGATTGTCAACTCCTGGAGCACAGGGTGGTATGTGTCACCATGGTGTCCCAACCCCTCCAGATGTGCCAGGCACATGGGGTCGCTCCTTAACCACTAGACAAGAAAGCAAAGTCAAGTCCTCATACTGGGTGTTTAGGTTATTGCTATATTTTTAAAAGAAGACCAAATATTATTAGCATAACAAAGAAATTGTTGGTCAAATACATGAACAACAGCAACACAAGATGAAGAAAGAAAAAAAGTAACTTGTTTTAGTTGGAATAAGAGGAAAACAAAGAGGCCGTATAAAATTCACTGAGGTATAACTGCCCTTGGTATTTTGAATACAAATGTGTTATTTCTGAAAAGGGACCTCATAAAAATTAGAAAATCAACAGAGAAATGGAAAGGTTACTGGGGAGGAAGGAGAGGAAAAGGGGAGACTTGAAGAAGGAAACTGACCAAATAATGTTATGTGCATACATCAGTGTATTACTATGAATCTCACTATCATGTACAACTACAATGCACCAATAAAAAATTTAAAAACTATGTTCTTTCCCCTTTAAAGTTAGAGTTAGACACTTAAACTGGCCTGCTATCATTCATATACAAAGAAAGTAAAATGTGGATTTAAAAGTGTCTTTTTTTTTTGCTTCAACTGCCTTTCTTTCTCATATTTAATCAGGTGAATCAATAGTGGAGTTTTCCAAGTTAGTCTGTATAAAAGTCAGAAACAATCCCATAAAAACTTAGGTACTGGGATTGTGGTAGAACATGTGCTTATTGGCATGTGTGAGACCCAGGGTTCAATCCACAGTGTTGGCACGTACACACACATACACACACACACACACACACACACACACACACACACACACACACACTTACTTTCATAGAGAATAACAATACTGGTAGATCTACCTGTGAAGCAGCAGACAAACCCAGACACCTTTTTAGTAACATCAGCACTATCACATAGCACACCAGGTAGCAAAGTCCACACTTGGGTGCTGGGCCCCTGTCATGCTTCTGGGGATGTTTCCTGTCAACTGGCTTTTGCTGATCTTTATCCTGAATTTCCCTTTCCTTGACTTAAAGATTCCACATGTGAAGCTTAATGTTATTCTGAAACTTACTAACAAAAGCACACTTATCTCCATTGAAAAGCCCTGAGAAGACTGACGGAGACGCTACTAGCGTCTCATAACTATCATAATAAAAAACTAAGCAGGTCCTACACACGACTTAGGATGTGCCCCTCATACTCTGCTCCTCTCCCTGTCTTCCCCAGCTCAATAAGGGCAACTCCATCATTCTGGGAGCTCAGGCCAAACATGTCTTCACTTCTTTTTCTCATAACACCGAACAATCTATCAACAAGCCCCTGAAATCCCTCTTCCAAACAAATCTAGAATATGACCACCACTCGCCAGCTCCATTGCTACTACGCAGTCCAAGGTACCTGCCTCTTGCCTGGATGCCTACTTTCACCCTGGTCTATACACCAAACACCCTCTGGGGGCTTTAAAAAATATTTAAAGTTGGCAAGGTGGTGCACGCCTGTAATCCTAGTACTTGGGAGGCTGAGACAGGAGGATTGCAGGTTCAAGGACAGCCTCAGGAACTTAGCGAGGCCCTCTGCAACTTAGTAAGACCCTGTTCAAAATAAAATAAATAAATAAATAAAATAGGGCTGGGGTGTAGCTCAGAGGTAGAATGCCCCTGGGTTCAATCCCCAGTACCACCACCAAAAAAAAAAAATTAAATGTTCTCAGCTCAAAAGCCCTAGTAGCTTCCCAACTCTCATAGAATATCCCTCTGGTGCTGGCACATCTCTAATCTCATTTATTCTCCCAGACTTGCAGCTCTCTTGCTTTGCCTCAACAAAGAAAGAATACTACTGTCTCAGGGCCTTTGCACTTTTCTCTCTGACTCCAATGTTCTTCCCCAGATAACAATACTGCTCATTCCCTTACTGTATTCATGGCTCTGCTCAAGTATCACCTGCTAGTGAGGTTTTCCTTGCCCGCTCTATCTAAAATAGCTTCCCCTCCATCACTGTCTATTTCTCACCACTAGCATGTACAAATCCACAAAAGTAGGACAGTGTAGACACTTGGATGTTGGCTGAATTATGAATAAACTTATGCATCTTCTATGTGCCAAAACAACATATATTGAAATAGATGAATAAACAAATGAGTAATGAACCCCTAAGAGCCCTCCAACAGTTTAAATATCACTCAGCAAAATAAATGTCTTAGATTTCTCACAAAAATTCTTTATCAAAATGAAGATAACTCTGATGATTAAAAGAAAAAATGGCAGGAAGGATGGGGAGAAACAGACACTTACATATACTGATAGTGGGAGTATAAAACTACACTCTTCTTGAAAGGCAACTGAGTGATAGTGGTTAAGAACCTAAGACTCTACCATTAGGGGACAATCTTCCTGGGTTGCTCACAATTCTGCACAGCTTACAAGCAAAGACACTAACAGTTTTTACTTGGGATTCACTTTTCAAGAAGGTTTGGACAGTGAACAACCCTGGAAATAGAGATAGTGCCTCTCTTTGGAGCAGATGGTAGATTGGTTAATGTCCAGAATAACAAAGATAATGTCTACCTCCAGGGTAATGGTCAGGCAGGGCCTAACCTCCATCATAAAAGATTTAGGGATCCTAAACTCAAGAGTTCCTCAATTGTAAAACAGTCCCAGAGTGGGTACAGTGTCTACCTGGTCCACTCTGCATCACCCCTATAATAGGACATGGGGGGAAAAGGAACTCATGCAAACATGAAGTTCACGCTGTTTGCGTGTCTTGAGTAATAAAGTTCTTTGGTTCTGATTTGGGAGTCTCATGTCTTCTGCTAGTGTCCACGAAACAATGGCAGGGTAAATTGTTAGCTTGAAAAAAGGTAAAATCAGACTCTTCACAGTTCTTAGCAAAGGCATTACCATGTATTAACTGCCTGAATGAAGAACCTCATTACACACTATAAACTAACCTGCAATGAACTCTGCACATATTACACACTCAGAACGTGTGTCTTCACTCTAACCAAAATTCAGCCTTATCATCAATGGGGAAAGGAATATTTCCCCATCTCAACCACTTTGTACAGTGGACATTTAAAGAAAAACCTCTGGGTAATGTATACTCTGCCCAGATCTTGGAATTCTCATTCTAAAAATCTGTACTAAGAAAACAGTCCTGGGTGCACACAAAGATTTCAATATAATGGTTTTCAATGCGATAATATAATGGCAAATTAGATGAGAAAGAACATCAATAGCCAACAATTTAGGACTAGTTAAGTTAAGGCATGGCCTTGCAATGAAATACAGGTAGTGAATAAATATTGTTTTAGAAGACTATGAGTTTAAACTTTAAGAAAAGAGTGCAACAAAGTCATAACTGTGGTTATCTCTGGATGGGGAGATCATAAGTGATTTTCATTTTCCTCTTTCTACTTCTACACACTGACAATAAATATATTTTGTTTTCATAATTATTAAAATGAAAATGCTATTTAAAATACAAGATTCTCTCTAGCTCATAAACAGAAGCTCCAGGTACTAGAGCAGGGACAATAACATGAGCTTGGAGGAGACTTGCAGCTCAAATCATTGTTGATGTAATGCACACCATGACACACAGAAGCATCAAAACCAGGAGTCCCTAGAAGGACCAGCCACAAGATTTGGGGGTTTTGTTTCCAATACACTAATTAAAAATATCTTGAGAGATACAGAGTATCAAAATAGATAGGATTTTACTTATAGAAAAATTATATGAGCTAGTATAGGAATTTATTATTGATGAGGCAGCTGGGTTATACATGAAGAAATAAAAACAAGCTATGCATATAACTGTCATATATGAATGTCTTGATGAAGATACCTTCTTATATATACATAAACTAATCTTGCAATAAATTCCTTGTACATTCTACACCTTCAGAAAACATTTATTGACTAAAATTCCATCTGATAAATGCTGAAAGGAAGGTTTCTATTTACTACCACTTCAGACAACTCATATCAAAGGTCAAATCACTGATCAAAGGCATACTGTGTTTAGTATAACCAACACTTGGTATAGCTCATATAGTGGGATAACCCACTATAACCAATTTTGCATCATATTTGTGCTTCAAAAATGCAGATATTGAGAAGGGGAGTAAATTTCAGATGGCACAGACATGTGATATAAAAGGCAGTATACAAATATCCCTCCCTATATTGGAATATGTTTCCCCATCCTATGATAAAGGGTGAGAAAAGACAAAGCACAACCTAGACACTAGGCCAATGGGGCTGCTGGGAGACTCACAGGGATCGCTGGTTTCCACACAGTCAGTGCCTGGCTGGACTCACTAATCCTTTGCTTCTGTCTCTTTGAGCAGGACTCTGAGGGTATCCTGCCTGACACCCAAGGGTTTGAAGTGCCACTAGTGTCCTGCTACACTCTTTATCTTTAATCATTTCTACACCATTCATCACAGTAACACTCTTCCTGGTCTTCAAAGGAAGGATTGTGACCCCAATTTGCATAAGGCGTAAACCCACCTTGGCCATTTTGGGAGTGACTCTACTTCCCATCCAGAATGAGACAGTTTGGCTTAAAAATGAAAAAGAAAAAAATTCTCCAATTACATTTCCTTCTCCATCACAAACAAAGGAATAAGAGTAAAATCTATTAAGATAATGAGACACAAGCATAACAGCAGTGTTTAACCCCTCAGTGTTTAACCAGAAACTAAACTATCAAAATATTTCATGAAACAAAGACAAGCCCTTTGACTATGAACAGGGCTGGGTATGTATTTTTAAACAATAAGTAAATTATTCATCAGAGAATGAATCAAGCATTTAGTCCTCACAGGAGGTGTTTTCTTTTTAAGGCAAATGAAAAACGTACACCTAAGCAAGTCCCCAGCCCACAGGCTCCTTTTCACAAAAAAAATTAAATGTCCACAGCACCACTTTTACCAGGCAGTACCAAGTCAGCTGCCACACAAAACTGGTTTGGAAAAAAGTGGTTAAATGAAATCACCATTTTTTTTTCTTCTTCTGAAGGTAGGAGAGGGATTTACTTCTGAATTCAAACCACCATTATACTTACTTTCCTCTTAGGTTGCTAAGTGACTGAATTTATCACTTCCTCCCAACACCCTAGGAAAGGCACAGAGCTGAAAGAACAGTTGTACTCTACAATCATTAACTGAAAATTAACAGTTCACTGACTTTTATTCCTTCTCCAGCCCAAATATATAGGAACCCGTGTGCACATGAGTGCGTTCTGTCTGTAAGAAGAATGTAGGGTTGTTAGAAAGGCATTTGCCCATTCTCACATTTATACCTTTGCCATCCCTCACTCTTCAACTCAAGTCCCTCACCCAAAGGGCATGCCAGGGGCTCAAAATGCACAGTGTCTCAGGGTGGAACAATGAGCAGCCTAGGTGGCTCTTTACTGTGGTCAAAGGAAGCTATGCTTTTGCATAAATAAACTCTTCCTTTGTCTGCACTGCAAATAGGTGAAGGTAGATAAGCTTTACTTTCTAGCAAGGGCAAAGGTTATCTTCTTTCCCTTTCTATCAAAAGGAACCAAATCCTAGTAGACAATTTATGGCTCAAAGCCCTCATTGCCTGGTATGAACCAGGGAAAATTCCATTTTGAGAAAAAGTACTTCCCTTTAAATACTCTGAGACAGAAAGCAACAAGGTATCTGAAAAAGCTACTAGACTTTTTCAGGATGATAGAAACTTCCAGGAAAGCAAAGGAATTAAATTTCTTTTTTTTTTTTTTTTTGCGGTACTGGGGATTGAACCCAGGGGCGTTCTACCTCCGCGCTACACCCCCGGCCCTATTTTTTATACTTTATTTTGAAACCGGGTCTCACGAAGTTGCGGAGGGCCTCACTAAGTAGAGAGAGACAGAGAAAAGAGAGAGAGAGAGAGAGAGCGCTGAGGCTGTCCGTGAACCCGGATCCTCCGGTCTCCGCCTCCCAAAGTACTGGGATTACAAGCTTGCGCCACCATGCCCGGCCAGAATTAAATTTCTTAAGGCTCACAGAATTTGAAATCTTTACCTTGAACAACACTGATAGCTAATACCAAGTCTTTTCTAATGAAACTATTTTTACACAAACCATCTGTTCTTGGGTAGGTTTGAAGCTACCAAAACCAAAAGTCTGAGTGTAAACCTTTAACTCTGGTGGCAACCACCTGCTATTAAACTAGTTAGCATTTATAAACTATTAACTCTCAGCCATACCCCTTGAGAAATGTGAGCAGTCACTTCAAGTTCTTTTTCATTAACTGAAATACAAATAGATTGGCAGAGGTGTGACAATTTGAACTAATAATTTCCTAGTTTTTATAAAATGTTTAATAACTTTCATTGATACCTAACCTGAAAATACTTCCCGTATTGAGAATGACTGAGGTGCTGTTTTCCTAACCACGAATTTCTACTAATAGGGTTTTTTAATTGGAAAAAACTTTAGAGATCATTTAATTCAGCTCTTCAATTTAAAGGTCAGGAGATAGGACCCCAGAGAATTGGAATATCCAAAGTCACAGAGAAATAAAATCAGAACTCCCAGGCCAGCACCTTTACATACCAACCTGCCTAACCCTCAAGGCTCAGGTCACCTCCACAGAACTCTTTCCCCATCACCAGAAATGCCACTCACACCTCCAGCAGTGGCTCACCCGTGGCTCCACCAATAGTTTTACCCCTTTGGAACTAATCACCTACAGCTGATCAGTTTTTCCTTCAAGGAAATCTCCTTAATCCTAAAGTCTTACCTAGGGTAATGTATGTAATTTTCCCTCAAGGAGTTAAGAGTAAATGTCAGGGCTAGATGAATTGCAGAAGATTAAAAATACAAAATTTTGGGGCAATGAGTGTAGCTCAGAGGTAGAATGCATGCTTAGCATGCTCAAAGTCCTGGGTTCAATCCCCAGACCAAAAAAAAAAAAAAAAAGAAGAAGAAACAATGAAGAGTTTATTTCTTCTCTTTATTAAGCTTTGCTTTCAGGATGCCCAATATACCCAAAAGAATGTGCCTCTTCATTTGTGCTGTGGTTTAGCTTTGGATGTCTTATGAATAGGAACCCGGTTTTGTTGTCAGATCCCAAATACTGATATTTAGCACTCCTCCAGCACTTAATGTGTGCAGAGCTGCTCCATCTAAGTGAGCGCCACTCTGGTAAATGAGGAGGACAGGACTCTGGACCTCACCCCCATAATGAACAGTCAGCAAACAAGGGCTTCACAAATGCACACACATGTTCAGAACATTCTTAGAAGTGAGGTCTGGACACAGCAAAACAACCTCCTCAAATTCTATGTGTGGAGCTGCTATCTAAACAAGACTAATTTGCTTGGTGGTTTAACCAAATTAAACTACAAAATGGAGTTTCCGTGCTGGTAAACAACCAGGGAATAGAAAACTTAAAGTTCTTATCAACTGTTGCAAAACAGAGCTGTAAACAAAACTCTATTCTCTACTATTATACCCCTTCCTCTTGCCTTCTTTTCCTCCTTCCATTCACTAACACTTTAACCAAAGAATGCACTTAAAATAAAAACAAACACAGGAAGTTAATCTGACTGAAACCCTTGCATTACTATTAAACTAAGGTAAATGGAAAAATTGGAAGTTTCAATGCGTCCTATAAAACAAGGACTTTAAAAATGATCATCATGTCCTCTGCTCTCAGTTAAATCCTCGGTGATAAAGTTCTTTCTCTGGACAAAGCTGAAGTTTAAGTGCAAATTCCAGGTCACCAAGCAGAACCCTAAGAAGGACTGAGTGTTCCCTCAGAATCAGCGATGCACAGCCCTATTTCCCCTGTTTCCACTCAGAGAGCAGATTGAGCTCATGGGGCGGGGGGTTGGGGGGAGCACACCCACACCAGATATCCTGCCCTCAAGGAGTCAAGGTTCTAGAAATGCTAAGCACAGTACCAATGTCCTGAGCATGACCACATTAAACATCCCAAAAGGGTTTTATGCCTGGCGTCTACTGGTCTCAATGGCTTCCAAACCAATGAATCGTTGTTTTTTTTCTTTACAAATAATGGCTTCTCTGGCCACCACCACCCTCATTCCAACTTCCAAGGCCATTTGCTGCTGCTGTTTTTAATAACCATGTACTGACTGGGTCCTGAAGTGGAGAGAACAAGCTTTCTATTTTTGCTTTCCCTAATACGGTATGGCCAACTGCACCCACCCCAGCATGCAAAGTTCTCCTGTGGCTGACATCTGAACAGTCTGCGATATGCTTTCTTATGTTAGGCTATTGTTTTTAGCTCCAATGAGTCAAATTTACAGGCTGGAAGAAAGGCATGGTCCTCTCTTCCAAATAATTAAGGTCAGAACTGTTCATATTTCCACAAAAATATTTACGCCCAGATATATAAGAGAGCCTTAGTCTGTGAATGGGAAAATGGCCTAAAACACCAATGTCCCCTGAAGGAGGTGGGGAGAGCTGACTCTGTTCTCAGCAGCAGTCACTTCCTGACCCAGCCCTGTCCATGCTCTCAAGTTCCCAACTACTCCTGACCTGCTCCACTTTCTCCTACAATAAAAATGAGGATAATACCATCCATTCATGTGTATTTAGCTATACTGTGTGTATATATACCAACCCACACATACACATGCCCCACAAAACACCCAAGCTTAAAATATCCCATGCTGCCATTCTGTGCTTTGGGTTATTGCTTTTTAGCTTAGTGGTTTACAAACTCCTGTCCTGCCAGCCTTGTCCCCCTCGCAGGAATGAAGAACATTGGGTGCTGTATCAAGAACCTCAGCAACAGTAACAAAGGCAGAAAAGGAGCAGAACCTGACTCCAAACTACAGTTCCAGAACCCCAAACAACTACTGTATTAGCTGATACACAAAATCGCCCAAATTGTCTGCTCATTATTAAAAACAACAAGAACATAGCCAGGTGCGGTGGTGTATGCCTGTAATCCCAGTACTTGGCAGGCAGAGACAGAAGGATCATAGGTTCGAGACCAGCCTCAGCAACTTTGCGAAATGTTCAGCAACTTACTGAGATCCTGTTTCGAAATAAAAAATAAAATAGGGCTGGGGGTATGGCTCAGAGTACCCCTGGGTTCAATCCCAGTACCACATAACCCCCCCCACACACACACACCAAAAAAAAAAAAAACAAGAACAAGAACTCTTCCATTAGGAGTGCCTAACATATAATCAAACCTATTAACTCAGGTCCTAGCTAAACACTCTACTTTCATCTAGTTGTTGTAGGAGAAATGGTCCATTCCCACTAACACTGTTTGTAAAGTATGGTAATTACTCCTGTGTGCAATTCCCATCCTGTATTTTATAGAAGAAACCCAGTCCACAAACACCTCGAATTGTCTTAGTTGTGGACACATTATAAAATTATACCTATTTTGGATCAAAACAAATACTTTCTAAGTAAAGAACATTGTACAGAGTTACCTGATTTAGCAAATAAAAATACAGGATGACAAACCTGAATATTTCATGAGACATATTAATACTAAAATATTATTGCTGTTTATCTGAAATTCAAATTTAACAATATATGCATGCAGGAAACAAACTATACTTAATACCTTATTGTTTGTTTGAAATTCAAATTTTACTGGGTATTGTATTTGGTCTGGCAATAGCAACATTACTAGGACCTGGGAAAACAAAGATGAATTAAGACACTGGATGTGATTCCCAGGAGCTCAGATTACAGTGGAGAACTAGAGATGCTTACTGAGTGTTTTTTTTGGGGGAGGAGAAATTAAATCCTAATTTAGATGCATGCACTAACATCCCTATCCTTCACAATGAAAATAAATACTATAGAATTTACTCTGCAACTCTATATACTCTACATATCCTTTGATCCTAATGCATGAACTTGCTAAGTGTCCTAAATGTTCTTCCCCGACTGGACATCATCCAGCATTCACCCTTCAAGAGTAAAATCCACAGCATGGGAAGTAAGTCCCGAGCTAGACTGAAGTTTCTGAAACTTCCAGGAGCTGCTTTGATGATCAACTGTCAAGAATCCACGTAAAAACAGCACCATGGCTTGCATGCAGAAGGTGCTTGTAAGGGTCATCTGGGTAAGAAAACAGAGGCTTACTGATGCCACACCAACTTCACATGCAAGCCCCAAGACCTGAACAATTGAGAAATATGAATGGTACAGAATTAAGCTTTCTCTTATTATTGGCATTGGAAGCAAGTAACTGCCAAGATCATCTGGAGGAAGTTAGAGAACACTGGCCACCAACAGATTAAAAAAGATGAGAAAGTAAGCTGCACTGTTTGTAACGCCAAATAATCTTTTTTCACTTGACTACTTTGAGAGCTAGTAGGGTCTAAAAGTTTACCTGTCTCAGAACTAAAAGTTAGAAGATGCTCTTCACCATTACTGCCAAAATGGGAGAATCTCTACATACTCCTCACACGGCTCTAAAAATAAGATTTGGGCCCGTATTTGGAAAACTCTCCAGCACCAGCAGCCATGGGAGCTGGCCAAGGCACTCAAGTTGACTGGTCAGGTGACGTCAGGCTAGGACAGTACTGGAGCCACCTGCCCCAAGCTCAGGTTAGGCCTTTTCATGGTTCCAGGGCAGGTGTGACGTGCACAACCTGGCACAGAGCATCTAGCCTGGAAGACACCCTGAGCCTTCTCCTGGAGAGCTACTCACCCCTTGATTTGGAAATCAACTCTTTAAAATACAATTCTTCTCAAAAAAGGGCAGGGAAGAAAGGAAGCCAGGAAGGTGAGAGGTGGTGTGAACTGATTCCCGCTGGATTCCCTGGGAGCACAGACAGCAGAGCAGGACAACTGCCTCCTGCATCTGGTGGGATATGTTTTATATCAAAGACAAACCAGAATATGTTTTATATCAAAGACAGTATAAAGACTTTAAATTGGGTAATTAGCTTGGTATTGTTTTGCTTATAAGGTCTCACATTTTAATATTTAAAATACTGACACTTTAAAAAACAAAATTGGTCTTTTATTCTTAGCCCATTCCCAGCACTCAGCATCAAGGTGCAGCTTAGCAGAACCCCTGGGATATCTGAGTAAATTAATGAGTTGGTGGATGGTCTCTGCGAAGTCTCAGCCCCGTGGGCCAGATTCTCTATCATCTGTGCTCATTAGTTATTATGGCACACAGAAAACTTCACAGCCACATGGTTTTATTTATTGTCTAGGTGATTAAAGTATACTTGTGTTCTCATCTTTCAAGAACCAATATTACAATTTACCCCAAATCAGGCACTTTTACATCAGAAAACAAAGAAAATTTTAGAAAAAAAATTTCTTAACATTTTTTACACAGCTATACCGTGGTGCAAATGACAAACAATAAACCGCATATGTTTCAAATGTATAATTTGATAAATTTTGACATAGATGTATACTTGTGAGATGTTTATAGCATAAAAAAGAATGCATGAGTTGTGTGTGTGTGTGTGTGTGTGTGTTTGTGTGTGTGTCTGTTTATAATTTTGTTTTGGAGGCAGTGCAAAAGAAAACATCTTGGGAAATGCTGACAAATTCTATAAAGACCCTTAAAAAGCCAAAATCAAATTCAGCCTACCAACAAAGTGGGGGGGGGACTATCAATTCAAGGCAATAAATTTTAAACAGAAATTTCAAACAAGATCAATAAATAAATTCCATATGTGGCCCTTTTATTTAACTCTTAAATAGTTAATCCAACTTTCATTGGTGAATCAATATAAGAAAAGTTTGCTTCTAATTTAATATCTCTTTCAGATTTCTGACTGCAAAATAAGACATCTCTCAGACCCAAATAAGCCAACCCTCTCTGCCTTTAAGCAAACCTGTGAATTTTCTGAGTATAGGTACTTTTTCTTCTTAATCAGCTACAAATGGTATAATCCCTTCAGCCACATGTAATAATATGTGAGTATATAATTAAAAACATACATGTTTTATATAAGCAATGTATGTATAACATATAGGTAATATGTGCATAAAACTTTAACGAGTACAGACAACCGTCAAATGAAATGAATTTAAAGGATTTTAATTAAAAATAGTTCAAAATCAGTCTCATTTTGTAAACTCAACAGATACATAATTGTCTCTTAACTATTTGTTAATCTAACAAAAAGTGGCTTTTACAAATTAATTTTTAAAATAATTTAGAGACTAAATTTTAGCCAGTTTTCTTCTATAGTTGGGCAAGTTCTGCTGATCTGCCCCACTAGTTGATACAGACACACTGCTATCAGTAATCCCCAGCACCAGTTTCTGGTAAACCATTCTCTAAACTGATGATAAAAGCCACAGTGATTCAACAGTCTGAGATGCACCAGATGCAACACTCTAATAGAATAACTAGTGAAATGGATCTGGGTCCTCTCCCTACCTGCACACCTGACAACCCTTGAACTACCCAGGAGCAATGCCACCCAGGGTTGGAACACACACAGGGATGGGAGGGGCAGTGAGCAGGTAGGGAATGGCTCAGAAACCAGAAGAGGAGGAAGTTATTTAGTAAATGCCTACTATATGCCAAGCATTGCACTATGCACTTTAACACACATGATCTTATTCAATCCTTACAATAGCTCTATCAAATAAATTCTGCTTTTTTATAACCAAGGAAATGGGACTCGGGTGTCTCCATGTTATCTAAATCTAAATATATCAAATCATTCTTTTTCATGCTTTTTATTACCCTTTGAAAATTCTATTAAGTAAAAGTGAATGCAATATTTAAAATCCTGTTAAATATAAGAAAATTCTATTGAATAGCCCATCCAGACTGGGAAGCTAAGAAGGGTCAATATTGAGTGATCTATTTTACTAGGACCTAAGCCACAGACTAGATCTATCCAACTTAACATGATTATGCAATTATTTGAGTGCAGCTACATTAAATATGTTCAAGTTGTGGCTCATGCCTGTAATCCCAGTACTTGGGAGGCTGAGATAGTTGGATTGCAGGTATAAAACCAGCCTCAGCAACTTTGAAACTCTCAGCAACCTAATGATACCCTGTTTCCAAACAAAATACAAAAGGGCTGGGAGTGTAGCTTGGAAGTAGAATGCAATCCCTAGTACAAAAAAAAAAAAAAACAAAACCATGCTTTCTGGGTGATAGATACATTCTTTTTTTAATGTTATAAAGATCCCACAGGTATACATCTATGTCAAAATTTATCAAATTATATATTTGAAACATGTGCAGTTTATTGTTAGTCATTTGCACCTCTGTATAGCTGTGTAAAAAATACATACACATAGATCAGATCTAAACAGAAATAAGAAAAATAAAAGTATCCATAACTATATCAATAAGACATTGAATCAAAGCGCTATCAATGAACATAAGCTAGATTTCTCTATTTAGTTTTCTCAAAGAATATCCCATATAATACCAACTCCAGGAGAGGTTACATCTTACATACACTCAGAGGTTCTATGGCCAAACAAGTTTGAGAAATGCTTGGTTAAACAAAGCTCACCATGTTCCTTAACTCTAGAACTTCTCAGAGGCTTTCTCATATGCTAAGATTGCTAAGATACTTGGTGCTTCTTAATGACCGCTCTATAACATACAGATTTTCTTAAATTAATTTAACAAAAAAAAATCTTTTTTTTTCTCCAGAAGCTCTCTGAGATTAATCATCTACACAGCACACACTGGAGAACACTGCTCTGATCCAGAGACTCATGTGGTCTGCATTGGCTGGGACAGAAGACTGTGATTCTCAGAATTCAGCCCAGAGCACACCACAGCTCTGAACTCATGAACTATTCCTCGCTCTTTAGCAGCAATAGGGGACAGTGTACATGGCCCAGAGGCACAAGGACAGTGGTGGAGGGGTGCTGGTGGAGATGTACAAGTCAAGCCATGATGTAGAATTCCTCCTGGCCCCCACGTAAGTGTCCTAAGGCGGCCATAACACTAACTGCCACAACCGAGTGGCCTACTCCAGAGCAATGGATTATCTCATGGAGCTGGAGTCTGAAAGTGGAGATCAGTATCATCAGGGTCGGTTCCTTCTAAGGGCTGCGGGAAGGATCATTTAAGGACAGTGTCTTAGTTTCTGAGGGCCACCATGACAAAGTGCCACAAACGGAGTCGCTTAACAGAAATGTATCATCTTGCAGTTCTAGAGCCTGGAAGTCCAAGATTAAGGTAAGGGTAGGGCTGGCTCCTTCTGAGGGCTGTGAGGAAGAATCTGTTCCAGTCCCCTCCCCTAGGTGGTTTGCCAGCAATCTTTGGTGTTCCTTGACTTGTTGACACATCACCCCAATCTCTGCCTCCATCATCTCATAAGATTCTCCCTCTATGGGTGTCTCTGAGTCTCCATATCCCCTTTTTATAAGGACACCAGTCACACTGGATTACAGCCCATCCTAATCTCATTTTTATTCACTTATTTCTGTGAGTACCCTGTCCCCAAATAAGGTCATATTCTGATGTACTGGAAGTTAGGACTCCAAGGTAATCTTTTTATGGAGGAGGGGCACAGTTCAACCCATAACAGAAAGACTGGGCTTAGTTTTGCCTCTGAAGTTAGACTACAGGTAACCAAAGAGCAGATAGCAACTTTGGAAGAGCTCTGATTGCCTCAGAAGATGGGGAGACTTTGTAGACAGCATGTATTTTAGCACTCTGTTTGGAGCAAATGTGAAAGGTGACATAAACATGTTTTTGTTAAATTCCATGCCAATATATGATTTCATTACAGAGAATCTCTGTGTAGAAGAAGTAATTTTGGAGTTCAACTTTTTTTTATTTATTGGTGCATTGTAATTATACATTTTGATATATGTCAGGGTATGAACATCATACATGCACACATTGCACATCAACTTTTTCAATGAGCTTGCAGGATTATGTAAGTTTTTCTAAGAAAAGGATGAGGGGAAAAGAAAATTATATATTGTACCCCTTCCTTCTTCCTCCCCACAACATAAAAAAGGGATTCTGAACATACATAATTTTCATAATGTCATAAGCTAAAGATTTCCCTAAGTTTTGGTGATATAAAATATAAATTAAGAATAACTTGTATCGCAAGACCCTTCTTTAGAGAAAGTCTTTATGAATGGGGGAGGATGTGATTATAAAGAGACAGAGGACAGAGTTTTTATGGGGTAATGAATTATTCTGTACCCTGATTGTGGTGGTGGTTATACCAATCTATACATGAGTTGAAATTCATAGACCTGTACACCCAAATGGTCAACTGCAGTATATAATATTTTTAAAAGACTACTAGTGGTTATATAGTGTTCATTTTCCAACAATTTTAAGGCCATCTGGTATTAATCCCATTTTGCAGAAAGTGGCAGTTCAAAGACCTTAAATAACCTGCCCAGGATTATATACCTTGGGTGGAGGACCTAGGATTTCAAACCACATCTGATTAGCTCTAAAATCTTGTACTATCCTGCACTGCCTCACAATGTCCCCCCAAACCTCCCAGAGTAATTAGTTGGATTGCAGCTGGTCCTTCTCAGAACTATAAGACCTTAATCAAGGGCAAAGGTAGTGTTAGGGGTATACACAGGCAGGCCTGGGATTCTGTACAGAGAGCACAGAACAAAACAGGGAAACCCATCCCACTTACATAACACTGATCCTTGGGTACACTCTCTTCTGTGGCAGCTGTCCAAAGACAACAGATTATGTGCTACATGTTGACAATGTCTCCACTGATTGCAAGAGTAGGCCCATTCCACATAGAAATAATAACCACTACCTGCCTTCTCAGTCCCCTCTGCGTAATTATTAGAAAAAGAGGAGGAAATGGGGCCAGTCAGGAAGCTTAAAGCATGCATTTTGTCCTTTTTCCATTTTGCAGTTGGGTCTTCACTAGAGATCTGAGAAAACATGGCATCAAGTGACCAGCCTGCTCACACTGCTGTACCGAATCCTCTGGAATTTGTCTTTAGGCATTTCCCAGGCCTCTTCATTTGACGCCCAGTGTGGGCCCTGCCACCATCATAGCAAACAAGAGGTTTTAGGATGAAGTGACAGCCACACAGCCACTTTCCCAGCATATTCTTTCTGCCAAATGAGATGCCACGAAGTCACCCAGACTGTCCCTCTCAGAGCTAATGGCTCAATCCATTCAACCAATAACTAAAGGAAGAGTCAGCGTGAGGTCATCCACTAAGTAATGGTATATGATTCAGACTTTTTCTTATCTACAAAGAAGCTAAGAGGAATGCTTGCTCTCAGCAGACTTCTAATTTTCATGAAAAGTGAATTACTGGCCTTCATTCCATTTTTTCAGGTTCATATCTATACATGTTTTTATATACATATGTTTACAAATCCACAACCACTTATATCCTCAGTATGAAAGCTCAAACAACCTCTTATAATGACTCCAACAAACACAATGACTGAGAGTTGTATTTCACAGTCCCTTATTAATGATTATGCAAAAGCCATACTTAAAAGTCATTTAATTTCATCACCTAAATTATTTTGGGCTGAGGCAACATAAAATTCATCTTCACGTCAATCCACTCTAATTCCAAATAGAACATCCTAAAAGTGGTAGAGATATAAAAGCAAATTTATGGAGCGGAATTAAAGCAAAAACGAGGCAAAATAAAATGCAAAACTTGGAACAAAAAACACTGAGGCTTTTTGTCTTATAATACCCTTGAAAGTTAACGATTACAACAGTCTTGAGATGTAACCATTGCCAAGAGTCATTGCAATGAATTAAAGAGCAAAAAAATGTCTTCTATTAGTTAAGCCATATGAAATTGCTGCATTTGTAAAAGGTCAAAATGATTTAAGATTAATAATTTCATGCGGTTCAACCAAATAGAACATAAGCAATCACAAAAACTAAGATGGACAATCTGGATATTCAGCTAGTAACAATGTTCCACTTATCAAAATATTCACATACAGAGGATATAATCAAAAGGCACAAGCCAAATTAATGTGAAAAAGGTATGTTTTGGGTATCTAAAGAAATCATTTTAATCAAAACTTAACTTCTCACATTAACTTTAAAGAGGTATAATTTATATATAATAAAACTCAACAATTTCAAGTGCAGAAGTTGATGAGTTTTGACAAATGTGCCTATCTTATATCCCCTACCACAATCACGATGTGAAATATTTTTATCACTCCCCAAAAAATTCCTTCATACCTCCTCCTCAAACGATCAGCCCCTGATCTCTTTTCTGTCACTATAGCAGTTTTGCCATTTCTAGAATTCTATATAAATGGACTTATACAGTATGTATTCTTTGTGTCTGGCTTCTTTCAATCAGGATAATGCTTCTGAGATCCATGCATGTTGTTTTATCAGAAGTTCATTTCTGTTCATTGCTGAGCAGCATACCATCATTTTTTACCAATTTACAAGATGTTTTCAGTATTTAGCTATGATGAAAAAAGCTGCTATGAACATTTATGTCTAAGTCTCTTTTAAACATACATTTTCATTTCCCTTGGGTGAACACCTAAGAATGAAATTGCTGAACCATATGGGATATGTAGGTTTAACTTTATAAGAAGCCAACAAACTTTCCCAACATGGTTATACCACTTCCCATTCCCACCATAAGGAAGCTCCAGTTGTTACATACCCTCGCCAACACTTGGTATGGCCAGTTCTCTTAATCTTAGCCAAGCCAAGGGGATATGGTGGCATCTCCTAGTGGTTATAATTTATATTTCTCTAGTGACTAATGCTGACAGCTTTTCATATACTTATCTGTCATTCATATATCATATTTTGGAAATCCCTATTCAAATCTTTTGCCCATTTTTAACTGCATTGTCTCATAATTGAGTTGTAGAGATTTTTTGTTTTGATTTGCTGGTGTGTTTTGTTTTGTTTGTGGTACTAGGAATTGAACCCAGCGGCATTCTACCTCTGAACTACACCCCCAGTCCTTTCTGTTTTATTTTGAAACAGGATCTTGCTAAGTTGCTGAGGCTGGCCTCTAACCTGTGATCCTCCTTGTCTCAGCCTTCCAAGTACTGGGATTATAGGCATGCACCACCATATTTGGCTTGTAAAGTTTTCTAAATCCAGTATATGGTTTGAAAATATTTTCTCCTGAACTATGGACTGCCTCCTCATTTTCTTAACAGATCTTTTTAAGACCAAAAGTTTTCAATTTTGATTGAGTATAATTTTTTTGTACATAGTTTCTATGCTAAAAAAATCTTTGCTGTGAGAAGATGAACAGATAGCGCACAGGGTAGTGAAACTCTTCTGTGTGATATGACAATGGTAGATACCTATCATTGTACATTTGTACAAACTCATAGATGTACAACAGCAACAGTGAATCCTAATATAAACTATGGACTTTGGATAATAATACTCTCTCAATGCAGGCTAATCAACTGTAACCAGTATAACTCTAGTGGGGTATTGGTAATGGAAGAGGCTGGCATAAGAGGGTAGGAGTGCATGGGAAATCTCTGTACCTCCCACTCAGTTTTACTGTGAATCAAAAACAATTCTAAAAATAGTCTATATTTTAAATAAAATACCTGCCTATCCAAAGGTCACAAAGAATTTCTCCTATGCTTCCTTATTAAGATTTTATAGTTTTGACTCTTACACTTAGATCTATGATCTACTTCAAGTTAATCTGTGTGTTCAATGTGAAGTATGGGTCAAGGTTCATTTTTATGAATAGTTTCTAATGAATAGGTTCTAATAGTTTCAGAACCATTTGTT
Source organism: Glis glis (assembly GCA_004027185.1). Lineage (NCBI taxonomy): Eukaryota > Metazoa > Chordata > Mammalia > Rodentia > Gliridae > Glis > Glis glis. Next base: position 35,909 of record PVJS01006490.1, on the reverse strand, counting down.
GAAAATATTATCCTTCCCTCATAGAATTATATCTGTACCTTTGTCAAAAATCAATAGTCTGGCCAAGTGAGGTGGCGCACACTTGTAATCCCAGTACTTGGGAGGCTGCGACAGGAGGATCCGGGTTCGCGGCCAGCCTCAGCTACTTAGTGAGGCCCTCCACAACTTATTGAGACCCTGTTTCAAAATAAAGAATAAAAAAATAGGGCTAGGGGTGTGGCTCAGAGGTAGAATGCCCCTGGGTTCAATCCCCAGTACCGCCAAAAATAAAAAATCAATAGACTATAAATGTATGGATCTATTTGTCTATTCTTAAACCAATACCAGACTGTCTTGATTACTATAGCTTTAAAGTAAGAATTGAAATCAGGTTGTGAGAATCCTCCAACTTTGAATACTTATTTTTAAATAATTTAATAACTAGCGGGTGGTTGCCCATTTGCTCTCAATGGGTATATGTATTGTAAGACTTCCAATTGATGCTGTTGCTCTCTCCATTGCTTTTCCTCTTTTTATATTAACAGTGGCTTCTCCCACACACATCAATCAAAGGCCTTCATCTATTTCTTTCTTAAACAAGGCATAAAAAACTCCTACCCATTCTGGGCATGATGGTGCACACCTGTAATCACAGTACTTGGGAAGCAGAGACTGGAGGATTACAGGTTCTAGGCCAGCCTCGGCAACTTAGCAAGACCCTCAGCAACTCAGTGAGACCCTGTTTCAAAATAAAAAAAAAAATATATGGCTAGAGTTATAGCTTGACGGAAGAAAGCCCTTGGGTTCAATCCCCAGTACCAAATATAAAAAATAAAAAATAATTCCTACCCAGTTGACCTCGCCAGGAATGGGCACTCACCTATATATTGTTACCACAAATTCTCTTTTTTTGTTCCATAGCCATGACCCCCTGGACGCTTGGTCATGGCCTTTATATTTTTCCAAACCTATCATCAAAGGGTTTCTAAACAGCTGGGTATGGTGGCACATGCCTATAATCCCAGTACATGGGAGACTAAGACAGGAGGATTACAGTTTCAAGGCCAACCTCAGCAACTTAGAGAGATCTTCAGCAACTTAGGGAGACCCTGTTTCAAAACAAAAGGATATCCAGTTTCTAAACAAATCAGTTAAAATCAAAGAAAAAGTTTCACCCTCAAGAGGACAGGCTGAAAAACTATTTCCCCATAAAGATTTAGCTCCACTTAGTTTAAGAAACAAAACTGAAAAGGCAAAAATTAAAAACTCTTGGATATGAAAATTAAAAATGGGTAGGGAGCCACTATGTGCAAGAGATGGAGAGGGAGAAGATTGGGGTGATCCTGACTCAGATGAAATTAGAATGCAACCAGAGACACCACCCAGGAACATCCTGTAGAAGTGGAGTCACACTGAGAAGCAGCAGATGACTTGCACCTTAACTTCTCCCTGGAAAACTCTCACCTTTAGAAAGTGGCTGTTAAGCACAGGTATTATCACTCAACTGTTGAATCCTCAACTACTTGAGTTGAACTGCATATAACTTCTCTGAAATTTCTAGTATTATCAAAATTGAGTTGCCACTATTAAACCATTCAGTTGCATCATCCTATTATTTTATGTACCCAAATCTAATATTCAGTATCTTAGAAGAATTTAATATTCATCGACCAAAAAGGTCAGAAGGCTATTTGATAGAAAACAATGGGAGTGCCAGGCGTGGTGGCGCACGCTTGTAATCCCAGTACTTTGGGAGGCGGAGACCAGAGGATCCGGGTTCACAGCCAGCCTCAGCTCTCTCTCTCTCTCTCTCCCTCTCCCTGTCTCTCTCTTTCTCTCTCTACCTAGTGAGGCCCTCCGCAACTTCGTGAGACCCGGTTTCAAAATAAAGTATAAAAAAATAAGGCTGGGGGCGTAGCGCGGAGGTAGAACGCCCCTGCGTTCAATCCCCGGTACCGCAAAAAAAAGAAAAGAAAGAAAAGAAAAGAAAAGAAAAGAAAAGAAAAGAAAAGAAAAGAAAAGAAAAGAAAAGAAAAGAAAAGAAGAAAAGAAAAGAAAAGAAAACAATGGGAGTTCTATTATTTTACTCAGGAAGACAAAAAGTAGGGCATAGAGAATAGCAGTCTTCCATCCCACTTTGGTCAGATCTCCTGACAATGCAACTGTGGAGAAGGTACCAAGTCATGCCAACCTCAAAAGGAGATGGTGAGGAAAAGGCTTCAATTCTGGTTCCCCTGGGACTGGGCTGGGCAATTTTCAGAAAGCTTTACTCCTAGATGGCTTTATTATTCTCTTTCTCTAAGCAGGAAGAATATAGATAGGCTGGGAACCTAGGAGTGGTGCTCTTGACCACTGGTCCATACCCACTTGAGTCCCTGCCCCACGACAGGCCATTTGCCTGCTCCAAGCTGTCCCTCTCACTAGTCACTAAAGTTTCAGAAGATAAAACTCAGGCACTGAAATGGGGAACTGGAAGAGGGATGTATGGCTACCTAGTAAGGACCAGTCTTAGACCTAGTAAGAAGGGACAGTGATACTGAATGGTAACTTGGGTCCCTTTTCTCTCCCCAATCTACATATTTTCACACAGTGACTGCTATCATCTATTGTCTGCAGAAGACAAAACTGCAGGAGTGGGTTGGAAAATGTTCACATTACTGCATGGATTCTCTCATTTTATAAACTACCCTCATAAGCAATTGCCTTGAGGAATCCTAAAATAATATGAATTCATGAATCAAGAAAGTAGTTTCCTTGTGTAATTAGCTGCTTTTAAAGGATGGGGAGAGATATATATGACACAAGACAATTCTTAAGGTACAATTCCATGATTTGCAAATGACTAACTATAAATTTAGAAGGTGGCACTGCAAAAAAAAAGAAAGATGATTTGATAGGACCTATTTTAATATACAGTTCATCTACATGTAATATAGTCACAATATTTCCTGTATTACTAAATGTACTAATACAACAGAGAAGGAGAAATAAAACAGGCCTTCAGATTGAAGGAAATATGATAATAAAGCAAATGGACTGAGTACTCCAAGTCTGTGCTATCAGAGAATGAAAGTAAACAAAGACGATGGTTTTATTAAAAATCACAATTATTAGTGCGTACTGGCCCACCAACTTCTTCACCTAATAAACTTTCTGGTGCATTTTTATAATATGAGTTAAAATATAATCTCACATTCTAGGAATTATGTTTTTAACTGTTCTTAAGAGAGCAAAAATTATAATAAAATTCCTAAGATAACATAAAAATAAAAGGTAGAACAAATGTACTTCCTTACAGGTTTCATAAAGAAAAACAATTTTAAATATAATCAATGTTTTTAGTACTAATTTAATCCCAGGATTTCAAAAGTAATATAAAGTATTATTACATGAGAATGAGCTCATGGTAATTCAAAAATTATTAACTACTGCACAATTTTAATAACATGATGATTTCTCTAGAAGAAAAAAAAGGTCATTTGTTTAACTCTGTCCCTTATTCCCAATATGCCTTTCCCACCACTAATAAATGGAACTCTGGTTTCTCCGTGGCCCACCCACTTGGAAGGATCCTTTCTCCCCTGAACTCTGGTGGCACTTTGTCTAGATTTACTTCTCACAATGTATTAAGAGCTGTGTACACGCCTGATCTCTCCTCTGGGTCAATTTCCTTGAGGATGAACTGGGAGGGCTATACCTGCTGATCTCCTGTAGTGCCTGGACTTTGCTGGAAGTCCTCAGTAACTTCCTGCTGAATGAATACAGGATTAAATGAATAAACATGCTGATAAATATCATCTCCCTTCCATCTCCCATGGAAACTCTAGATGCTATCACATTTCTCTATACTGCATGAGCATTATACTGCATCATTTAGTTAATAATATAAATTAAGGCTGGGGCTCATGGCGCACACTTGTAATCCCAGTACTTGGGAGGCTGAGACTGGAGGGTCCGGGTTCGCGGCCAGCCTCAGCTACTTAGTGAGGCCCTCCACAACTTAGTGAGACCCTGTTTCAAAATAAACAATAAAAATAGGGCTGGGGGTGTAGCTTGGAGGTAGAATGCCCCTGGGTTCAATCCCCAGTACTGCCAAAAAAAAATAAAGAAAGAATAAACATAGCGCTAGGGTGTAGCTCGGAGGTAGAATACCCCTGGATTCAATCCCCAGTGCCAAAAAATTAATTAATTAATTAATTAATTAATTAAGTTCAATGATAATGCTTGCAAATATTTTTTCAAAAATCTAGTATGAGCTAAAAACTATAATTAACCCTGAAATCTTTATACTGACTGTAAATTGATTACATTGAATCATTCTTGACAGATACATTGGAACCAGTCCTTGGTAGAAGGATATGTACCTTCAAAAAGAGTTGGCCAGTAGGGCTAGTCTCAATTTGGAGTTACTCTCAACTGTTCAGATCTTTGACTTGGACCATCTTATGGAATATGAGGCAGCTCACCAACCCACAATGAAATACATAGGCAGGGCCCTTTCTAATTAACTACTGAGTCTGGCATGACACCTGTGTTGGGAAGCTCCTCCCTCAAAACACAGGTAGTAGCTTCTACTGTGGAAAGTAACAATTGGCTTCCACTTACAGTCATTATTTCATGTGTGAAATTTAAACAGAACCTCTGATAGCTCATTCAGAACACTGCTGGGCAGGGCCGGGCGTGGTGGCGCACTCTTGTAATCCCAGTACTTTGGGAGGCGGAGACCGGAGGATCCGGGTTCATGGCCAGCCTCAGCTCTCTCTCTCTCTCTCTCTCTCTCTCTCTCTACTTAGTGAGGCCCTCCGCAACTTCGTGAGACCCAGTTTCAAAATAAAGTATAAAAAATAGGGCCGGGGGTGTAGCGCGGAGGTAGAACGCCCCTGGGTTCAATCCCCAGTACCGCAAAAAAAAAAAAAAAAAAAAGAACACTGCTGGGCATTAGGGAGGAAAGAGCAGGAAAAAGAGAAACTAATCCTCTGCTTCATTTTATATTTTTTAATCTTCTCTAATTTCATCTAGAGTCCAGAGAAAATTACTGTGGGGGGGGGGACCATGGATGTGTTCCTAATCATTTATTCCAGTTTATTTTATTATTACTAGGTCAAAAAGTAGTTAAGATTTAATCTGCTTTTGCACAGAATGTAAAGATCTTCATTGGGGCCCCCTGCCTTAAGGAATTTGAAGGGGGTGAAGAGAGGAGAAAGAGAGTGACTTTGGAGGTGCCAGGAACCAATAAGAGATGTGCCGGCCCTATGCCCTCCCATTAGCCCAACTGCAGCTGTGGACGTCACAGGGGCCTCTCCTCCCACCCTCCCCAAATCTGATAATGAAAAAACAAAGCACAAACAAAAGCAACACACAGACTAGGACACCAAACCCGATCAACCTGCACCAAATGGATCTTTTTAATGCACTTGCTCTGACCTCTTCTTTCACAAGCACCACCACTGAAAATAACCTGGAACAAAAGAAGATTCGTGATGCACAGTCATAAAGAACTCCAGGGCTGGCCGAATACATAATTCATGATGCAAAGCAAGCTGCTGTCAGCATCATTTATCCTTTCAATATTTTAAAGTGGAGAAAGGTTACCAGATACTATTTATAAAGTCTCTTCTTTCTACATGACCCTTTCAATTTTAAAAAATGGGGAACTTTCTTCTTCCACAAATGGCATTGCTTACAAATGTGGCAGTATAAATCTTCTGGAATTCACTGGTATCCATCCATCTGAGGAGCGTAGCTGAACAACCCTTATAAACCAATTAAGGCAGCATGGATAAGTCCTGCTGAGATCAGGCTTATCAAATCACTTCTGCTTTTAAAATAAATGTCCCAGTTTTCTTCCCAGGGTGGCTAAAATTTATCCTGAGCCATACACTCAAAGAGTCCTGTTTTCAGTGTGACTGATGAGGAAACTGAAGCCTACAGAGGTCCCTTAGCATGCCCCAAGGTCTCAGAGCCAGGAGGAGAGGCCCGGATCTCTGCCTCATCAACATCCTGGACTGTGCTTCCAGGATCCCTGAGGACCTGCCTGAGGCCCTGCATCATTTATTAGTATCTGACTAACCTCGAGTGGTTCCCCTGACTCCTTTCTTACTCCATTCAAATTCATTTTTAAGTCCCTGAAAGTTCCTACAAAGTGTAAATCCCACAGTTTCCTATTTGACTTCAATATTTTCCTCTCACCCTCGGGGGAAAAAAGAAAATCAGGCTTTATTTTAGCCTTATATGGAGCTGCCAAGAATTCTCTTTTAAGCAAAAAAGAAAGAAAGAAAAAAAGAAAGGAATAAATTATTTTTAGTTGATCAGGTAGATAGGCTTAAAAATATTTACACAGGATATGCACTGATTAGTGAATAGCTGAGCCCCCAGTAATTCCTATAACCTTTGTTCTCCCCACTCTGCTCAGTGACTGAGATGTTTTACAGAAAGTCTGCAAGCACACCTCTTCTGGAGCCTCCTCCTATCCATCCTCCCACCTGCCTGGCCCTGCACAGATGCCTGCCTGGGGCCTCTCCTGCCCCTGAATTCCAAGTTCTGTGCCCTTGGAATTTATTACACAGCATTAGGGCTGTGCGTTTGCTGCCTGCTCTGCTTCCCTGGACTGCAGCTTCTTGGGATCAGGGCCTTTGTTCACCTCTGATGCCCTATGACCTGTCCTGTGCTTAGTCACCATAGATCCCCAGTTAATGTTCACAGTCCAGTCCTCCACAGTTAAAAACAACCACATGCATTTTGTACAAATCATTCCATTTTTCCAAAACCACCCCATTTGACAGGTGGAAGCTATTATTTTCTTGAGAAGCCATATAGGGTAGCAACAGAGACAATAGGTTCCAGAGGACGGCCTGGGCTCTGCTATAGACTGCGTGCCCCTGGCCAAGTTACTTAGGCCTCCTGTGCCTCAGTATCCCTCATCTGTGAACATGTATAATTAATTGAGCTGACATTAACTGAGCACATACTGTATGGTAAAACTACTCTGGGGCCTTGATGTCGATTAATTCATTTTATCCTCACAATGTCTAAGGAGAGTGATAGCAGATACAGATGCTTAGGAACTGTTAGGGCTCTTTCTCTTCATTTACAGATGAAGAAACTGAGGCTAGGGGAAGCGACGTGGCTTCCCAGAGGTCCCAGCCTCCTTACTCCCTAATCCACTGCTTCTGACTTTATCCAGAGATGAAGGGCATAAGGCCTCTTTTGCTGATGCTGGTTTAGCATAAAGCAGGAAAGCTGCATGGCAGTTCTCATTTCTGGCTGTAGCTAGAGAGTCACCTGTTCGATGCCACCCTCCACAGGAAATCATATAGTCTCCTGAGAATGAAGATCAACCCCTTTAAAGAAATGCAGTCAGTCAGATAAGGGGCATGGTGGGAAGAGACAGACAAAGCAGCCTTTCCTACTCTGAGTAACACATACCAGATTCCAAGCATTATAAAATGACCAGTGTAGCACAAGCTTCTGAATCCTTAGAAGGCGAGAGAGCATGTGTTTCGGCATGGATGTGAACAAAGCTGCTGACATGCCACCAGATTTTTCAAAAGCAAATATTTGTCTACAACTGCAGAATCAGGATTCTTTTCTAACAAAGAACAATGGACACCATTCTGATTCCTGACTCTTCCTCCAGGCTTACAGTGGGTTATGATCTCAATGGAGATCCCCCATGAATAAATATGTCTCCAATCACAAATGGCACCATAAGTCCGAAGACTGTAAAAAGGGGGTGCACCATGAGTGTTCCAACCCTGTGGTTTCCTTCATGCAGAACACTTGGGGCCAGAATCATGGCAGTTTCTCTATTCCTGGAAACGGTAACCTGTTCTTTTGGCTGAGCGAGAGAATATTAACAGCCCCGGTAACAACAAGATACAATCATCCCTGCTATGTGGATAAGCTTCCAATACTGCACTGTGTTACGCAGACAAGGCTCAGATGCTTCAAAAGTGTTCAAGAAGTGGCTGGGAAGGAGAACAGCCTGTCGCTAAGCTCCGTCTGGCTACAGTGAAGCCAGGCCCAACAGCTCCAAAGCAAATTCCTAAAATGACCAAACAGAAAACCACTGGATGCTCCTTTTCCCTACGCCAAGAAGAAAAGGGAAAAAAAGATGGAAACAGTGTCATAGCCAGGGAGAAACACAGAGCATGCACACGTGTTTTTCTTGGGGAGGGGAACAGGCACACATAGATGCAGGAGCTTAATAAAGAAATAAGTTCAAAAGAACACCTGGCCCATCCAAGAGAGGCAGCTAAAACTCTCAGAAGAGTGAAATGGGGACTATGAGGGCTGTGCCACTCAGGAGCCATCTGAGGGTGAGCAGTGTCAATAAAGGGGCCAGAAGATGCTATAGGGGCTTTGCATCCTGTTTTTTGTTACTAAATTATCCTGGGTATAAAACAGCCCAGTTCTCAGTGGACCAGTGAGCTGTTTTTGGCATTGCTGTGTTCTTCTGGTAAATTCACATTTCTATTTTTAGTTCTTCCCATGCAATTCATGAGCAACAACCCACCCAAATCAAAGGCACCTCAGCTATGCCATGAGTCAAGAGAATCCGGGCGAATGTGTTTCTTAATAACATGTTCAGAGACAATGCGACCTGCCCTTTTCCTTTATACTGTCTGCATTGATTTAGACACTCAGGATGAGAGGAAGGATTTTAATGTCTAACCACGTGGGTCAATAGGCCCTGTAAAAAAATCTCTAAGAAGCTGACTAGTAACTTCATTAGCTTCAAATAAAATATGCCAGTAACTATCTTTTAAATGCAAAAGCAACTGAAACAGGATTTCATCATGTACTGTTTTTCCAGGTCAAACACATTTTCGTGTGCTGGGTTAAACTCATTCTTTATTCATTATGCACAGAGAAAAGCAAGCGGTGTGGGTGAGCTTTTACATTTTAAACCCCCACTTGGTTGAGAACAAAACATCTAAGGTTCATGTCTTATATATATATAACATGCCACGCTTAGGTCTACAAAACACAATGGCACAGGACTCCAGAAGTGAGGTAGGGGACAGAAATGAAAACTGCCACATTACCCAGGCAGATTTTGTCTAGACAACAGTTGGGTAGAAAGTCAGAAGCAGTGTTTTGAGTCAGCAAGATATGGTTCATTATCAATTATTTATCATTGATATCTTACATGGACACAGCATTATTCTTGCTGCCACAGTCTTATTTTGATCAGTGGCCTATTTATTTGTAAACATGTGAGATTTGTAATTACTGCTAGGTCTAAACACTGTATCACATGATAATGAAGGAATTAAGCTGTGAAATGCATAATTATGCTGAAAACAATGGTCCTCCAATATGCATCACAAAAGCCCATTAAAAACATTACCTTTGTTTTAAGTCACAAAATTAAGCTCTCATAATTCCCAAGCCCCTTTTTAAGTCCCACCATTTTGGTTGAGAGATTTGTCTTTTTCTAATTGCATCTCAAGAGTGTTCTGAACACAAAGAGGGATTACTAACCTTGAAAGAAATAAAGTTGAGTATTTCTTACACCTCTGGAAGGCAGAAAACTTAGTTGGCTTAAAATCTTTTTTTTTCTTTTTTTTTTTTGCGGTACCGAGGATTGAACCCAGGGGCGTTCTACCTCCGCGCTACACCCCTGGCCCTATTTTTTTATACTTTATTTTGAAACCAGGTCTCACGAAGTTGCAGAGGGCCTCACTAGGTAGAGAGAGAGAGAGAGAGAGAGCTGAGGCTGGCCATGAACCCGGATCCTCCGGTCTCCACCTCCCAAAGTACTGGGATTACAAGTGTGCGCCACCACGCCCGGCAATTGGTTTAAAATCTATAAAACAACTTGGAAAGGTCCAAAGGTCTTTCAGGACAGGTCTCACCAAAAAGTACAGCCACTGGTAGAGTATCATGAGGCATGTGGCTATAGATGACACATATATATGCATTAGGTTTGCAACTGCTCATATGGAAGCATTCCTAAACTATATTTTTAAGTAACTAAATGCAAGGTACAGAACAATGAACATAGCATGATCTCTTTCAGATTAAAATATATGCAAATATATGCCTTATTCTCCCTGAAAGAAATCACAAGAAACATTATACAGAGGAGAAAAGGAGTTTGAGGAAGGATCTTTTGCTATTGAATTTACTATCCACATACAGATATTATTTTTTAATGTCAGTTAAAGTTATATGGGTGGAGAACCACTATGAAGTCTCTTCTGTTACGTCTCTGTATTTAGAAAAATAATATTATGGATTTTGTTAAGTTCTAGAAGAAATCACAAAGGGAGCTATCAATTGTATCCAATAAAATTTCTCAAAGTTTTTTAAGCGATCAAAAAGGCAAACAATCTAGAAAAAAATGCCTTAAATATGATAAACAAAAGGTTGTTATCCTTAATATATGATGAGTTAATATCAACTGATAAAACACTGTAATAAAAAATTTGAAAACCAACAACAAAATTAAAAAAAGAACAACACAATTAGACAACATGCATACAAGAAAAATTCGCATTCACTAATTAGAATTTTGAATCACCAGTGAGATAGTGTTTTCCATTAAATTTTAGTGCATTTTTAAAGATGATATCCAGTGTAGAGGAAGTACTGTGAAAGATCTTGCATCCAAAAGAGGTAGAAGCATGAACTGTGCCACCCTCGTGGAAGGCAACGTAATCATGAACTGAGACGTAAGTGACACTGCCTTACACACAATGATTCTACTTTGGAGATAACTGTGCAAATAAGAAAGAGTTTTTATAACAAAATACAGTCATTACAGAATTACAACAAGGACTGGAAACAACTTAAGCATCCAAACTGTTAGACCAAGGTAACATAAGTTGAAATAAACAAAGGTATTTACTGTATTATACATGCATTTATAATTATAATTGTGTAGCTACTAATTCCTTGGAAGTATATTCACAGTAGCTTGCATTAAAAATCAATATTCAAATTATTTATACAATAACTATGTATTTCAAAACCTAAGCTTACAAAGGGGAAAAAATCCTGAAAGAAATAGAGCAGAACGTGTAGACTGATTATATATATAGCAGCCATAAGCTACTTTTTCCTCTACTGTTCCAATCTATATATGTTGTAGTATGGGGAAAAAGCATTTGAAAAAGAACACAAAGTGTTTGTGAATAGGGATGATACTCTGCTCCGTTCCTGCTTTGAAAAGTTTCATCCACAGCCTTATCAGATTTCCAAATACACCTTTTAGACTTTGGTACCCTCTGGAATGATGGCAGTCAGAGCAGCAGTCGACACCTGCTAACCTCCTGTCATGTGTCAAGCATCACTCTAAGTATTTTACCCGTATTAACTCAACCCTTGGGAACCCCCTACAAGACAGAAACTATGATGACTCCCAAAGCCACACAGCTGACAAGTAGCAGGACAGGGACTAGAAAGCCACCAGTCTACCTCCAGAGCACTTGCAACCAACAACCATATTAAAATGCTTCAATTTTAAGTGCAAGACAAAATCCTGTGTTTCAAGTCAAAATAGAAAATAAACATTGACAAAATCTAAAGCAAATTTTAAAACTATCCTGTAGCATACCAATTTAAATGTAATTGAGTATATTTTGATAAACTGAGAAGGGAAGACAAACTCAATCCTATCATAGGATGAAAGATGCAAGAAACTACTGTCTTAGTATGGTGATTTATGTTGAAACAAATGAAATGAATAAAATTTGGTGTTCCAATAGTGCAAAGTCAACTAAAAAAAAGGAATTGTCAGTTAGTCTGTAATGTCATAAAAGAAAGGATAAAGATAGTGCAATGTAAACTGTTGACAGTAAAATGCTAATTGTGTTAGATCCAAGTTCGCCTTTATCTTGGGGTCTGTTATTGTAAGATTTAGGGCGAGGAAAATCAATGTTCTCGGATACATTCCTGGGGATTACAGAGGCATGCTGCAATCTGGCCCTTAAAATAATCAATGCTCCTTTTCTCCCTGTATTCAGACATGGAGAAAGTGGCCTGTGGCACTTAAACATGGACCTATGGAGCAAGTGTTCTGTCAGCCCCATGATAACTTGACCATGAATCTGAGCAAATTGTTTGAAACCACCCTTCCATTGCTGCAGCCACAAATCTCTACAGTGGTCTCAACAAAGCCCAGCCTGATGGCAAAGAAATGTAGTAGGATGAGGCTTCCAGAACTCTAGCTTATGGGCTGGCAAGTGCTTCCTAGTCCAGAAATGGAACCGAAATAAAAGAAGCATCTTTCTTAGTACAATTGATAAATGCTAAAGGATTTTGTGCATACACAGACACCCACTGAGCTCTTTCTAACCACCGCCCCCACCCCCGCCTGTTTAAATGCCATTCCTATTGGACATGCCCTTCCCCACTACTTCTTTATGCGGCTACCTGGAAATCATCCTTAAACATTCAGCTGCAAGGTGGCCTTTCAAGAACCCCTGAGACCCTTGGCAGTGGTCTCCCCACCACTCACCCCATCTGATCATGACCTCCACTGACCTCCAGCTCTCAGTAGCACAGAAAAAGGAAGGCAGAACAGGTGAGTTTGTGCACACAAGGAAGCATGCCCAACCTAACAGAGAGGCAGGACAGGCAGCAGGTAGGAGCAGAAGGCCGGGCTGAGATCCCAGAAGGCTCTCAGTCTGGGGAGTTCACTTCATTTTAAACCCCAGTGTCTCCATCTGCAGCACTAATATCTATTTCACAGGCTGCTGGGAACCATGTGAGATCACCCATGCGAAGCACTTCACACTGTTTCAGAACATGGTAACAACTCCACACTGTCACCCAGTCTCATCATTGCTCACATCTATGCCCCTAGAATGACAGATGTGATGATAAACACAGCAAATGTTTATTTACAGCATAAGAAATGAAAATCTTATTAAAATAATCACATGATAGGTGAAACAACAGCATTGAAGAGAAATATTTTTCTGATTTTATATTTTCCCTGTCCATTATCTTTTTCAAAAGGAAGGAAGGAAAGAAGGAAGGAAGGAAGGGAAAGAAAGGAGGAAGAGGTGATGGCTTGTGCTACTACCCCCAAATTTGCTACTACTGTAACATAGTATTAATACAATGTTAATAACATATGCCTCCTTTTAGGGCAGGGAGGATCTAAGAATATTAACTCTTTAATTCTCTCAATACTTAATAGGCTAATAACAGTGCAGCACCTCAACAAAGCTTCCCTAAACAAAGACATCTCTCAGTAGCAGTCATATATTTTTGTTATGACAGCATTCAATTTAATTCATGCTGTCTTTGGAGTCAGTATTCATAGAGTCTTTAATGTCTGCAAATGACTGATGACTTCAATTCCTTCCAAATGGGAGTAAATCCATAAATGACTGAGAAAGGAAAAGCCCGATAAAGAGGTATTTCTTTCCTTCAAAAATGATTGGGAAGTTTTTTGAAAGCCTTTTCTTTTTCCAGCATCCTCTCAAGTTCTGCCTGAGATTTCTTACAAGCAAATAATGCAGACTGAAAACCAACTGAAACGAATGACTTGGGCATGATTTTCTACCTCCTACATGTCTAGATCAAGCAAAGTCAACATTGCAGCTAGCTTTACTCAGTATGAGCATGTTTTTTTCTGGAAAACTCAAAGGCCAGATTTTTTTTCTCTCCATCAATTTCTCAAATATGCAATGATCTTCTCCATATGTGGTCTGATTTCTACATATTCAAAAATCAGCAATTACATTAATCAAGATCCCACCCCAAGTCCCAGTGGCCAAGGTTGTGTAATTTATTTTATTCTCCTAAAACTCCTAGTTCAGTGCAAACTTCTGCATGTAGCAGGTATTCAACAATGACAGGTGACAGAATCCAGTCAGTGGACTCATGGTACATGTACCTATCTCATCAAGTAATGTCCTAAGTCAGTATCACTGCCACTGACCCCTCCCCCTCATATCCACTTGCAGCCTTGCCATGTGTTCCAAGAGCTCCACTCAAGATTTATAGGAGAGAGAGGCTCTGGGCAGGAGAGAGAGGCTCTGGGCAGAAGACAGCAACCACACAGCACTCATCTGTGCTTCTCCTCCACATGTCCTTCAGTGTCCCATGTGTGTCAGCCTCCATTAAATCACACTGGCCACAGAACAGACCTGAGGGCCTGCATGAGTAAGAGGATACCTGCCTCAACCCTGGTAAAAGATGACCAGCTAACCTGGCATTTCAAGGCCAGCACAAAATTCTCTACTCTGTTTTAGAAAGAGAGTTGCCACCAGATCCTAGCCAAAGTGTTCCCAGTCGGTGGTCCCCAGGAAGGAAGCAGCCCAGCAGCCCATGTGCTCCTTGCTGGGCGAGCATGTGACTCCAAGGTGACAGCACAACAGTGTGAATGTGGGCAATGCCAGGTGTCTGCTCACTTGAAAATGGTTAATTTCGCCAGTTGTGGTGGTGCACACCTGTAATCCCAGTACTTGGGAGGCTGAGATAAGAGGATCGCAGGTTGGAGGCCAGCCTCAGCAACTAGACCCTGTTTCAAAATTAAAAAAAAATAATAATAATAAAAAATAGGGCTGAGGGATGCAGTTCAGAGGTAGAATGCCCCTGGATTCAATCCCCAATACGAAAAAAGAAAATGGTTAATTTCATGTTATGTGAATTTTACTCTCAAGAAAAAGAAGAGGGGGAGAAGAAGGAAGAAGAGAAGGAGGTAAGGAGAAAGTGAGGGGGGAGGAAGAAGAGGAGGAGGAGGAGCAGCAGCAACAGGGGATGCTTTTCACTAAGCCACCCCACCCAAAAAGCAGAATGTCACACACAAAACAGGAGCCTCCGAAGAGCGGTCCTGACACCACTTTGTTCCTTTCTTTCTTCCGAATGCCCTCGCCCACAGATCTGCAAAAGTGAAGGGTCCAGCAGGAATAGCCTGGTTGTGCAGGCTGTGACCTAAGCAGGGAGTCCCTTCCTGAGGCCAGTGAAATAGTCTCCAGTCACCCAGCACCTTGGTCCCACCCCACCTACAGTCCTTCTCCACTGCAGCTCACACACTTTGTATTCTTAGTCTTCCATAGTAAAATAAATTTACATCTAAAGGGGGGAAAATGTGGCTGATGGCTTTTCACTAATTTATTCTTTAAGAAACCAAGCCCCAGTATTTGCAGCTAAGAGAGTACATTGAGGAAGAAAAATGAGAAAATGTTTTCAAGCATTTAGTGCCAAAAATAAAAATAACTCGAAATTTTTCCTTCTCTGTCTCCACAAATAAGTCAGGCCGGCTGGCAGTGGTATCTGGGAACTGTTCTCCACGCTGCCACCACGGTACAGTACACACGGAATTATATCTGTGTTACAGTCAGCAACTCTGCCACAGTCTTCCATGAACTCAAACTGGCAGGCTTAACGCAGCACAGGGCTTCTGGAAAGTAACATCACCTGGAAGAAGGCAAAGCTGCTGGTACAAACCCCAGGAACATCTTGCTTCCCACGCCCATTCCACTTTCACCAACCATGGCTTCATGCTCCTCATTACCTATCCTTTCCCTCTTAGAGAGGCCACTGTTATAGGGAAGGTTGGGGTCTGGATAGAAAAAGCTATGAAATGGGCTGTGGGAAAAAAAGGGTGTGTACTGCCACTGGGAGCGCAAACAGGAAGTTGGATGGCAGAAGAAGGCTTTCAGTGACCAACTCCTACACTCATCCACCTAGCCTCCTGCTAAGCTGCCCCTTCCCCGCCCCTCTCCCACTTCGGTAAGAGTAAGGAGATGTATACAGGGGCAGAAATATACATGGCAGAAAAATCATACATACTTCAAGGAACACACTTTTTTGTGTGTGTATGGTACTAGGGATGGAACCCAGGGGCCTTTTACCTTCGGGCTACATCCCCATTCCCATTTTATTTTTTATTTGGAAACCAGGTCTCGCTAACTTGCTGAGAGCCTCATTAAGTTGCTGAGGCTGGCTGCAAACCTGCACTCCTACTGTCTCAGCCTCCCAAGTATTGGGATTACAGGTGTGCTCCACCATGCCCAGCCCTAAGGAACACACTTTAAGATAAAGAACACCAAGAGCAACCAAAGAATATGCCGGGATTCAGTAGGAAACACAGGAAGTTTTTGAGTTCTTCCAAAACAACCAATGTGCACTAAGCCCCTTATACCCACGCAGCCCTGAACCAGGCACTGTTCCAAAAGAACTCAGGACAGTAGATAGCTGTAGGTAACACTGCATTCCTTACACACATGAGGGTCTTTGGGCCTGACCACAACATGTGGTCACGTGTATTCTGTGTCTGTCTGACATGCCTGCCAATCACTCCAGGGTAAGCAGGCCAGTTTCATTAAGCTACAGCAGCACTGGAGCACGCAGGCTAGAATGTGTAAAGGGCACAGCCCCCAGAGGCAGGGAACCTGACAACACAGCAACTGGTTTCATAATCAGAAGAGTCAAGACCTGGCTGGGCCTGCCCCAAGCAGACCCTATCTGGTGTATTTTCCATAGAGACTAGAAACACAACTCCACCCCCCCCCAATCAGAGGATAAGGAGTGCCAGGGCCACAAGAGACAAGAGAGGACACAGACTAGGCCAGCACTTGCCCCTGGCTTTCAAGAAACAAAACAGAAAGTACCCCAGTGGGTGGATGATCAGGTCCTTCATGTAAAACAGGCTCTAGTGGAAAGAAGCAAGTTAACAAGTGGAGGGAGAAAGCAACCACAACTGTCCAGTCCAACACCAGCTATTCTCTACCCACCCCTGCCTGCATAATGGGCAAAGAACTGTTGTCCAAAACCATTCCCTTGCCCAATCCCCAAAACAGCTCTATGAAGTTCACCCAAACAATATTTCAGAGGTTAGGATGAAGTAAATGAGTTAAGAACTAAAATAGGTGAGATTTGCTGGGGAATAAGAGGATCAGGTAGCAGACTACGACATAAAATATCTGTTAACAAATAAAAACTACTTTATATAGGAAATTCTAAACCACCTGTAAGGGATGACTTGAGATTCTATTCTAGAATTTAAAGAAGAGGCATCTAATACTTCAACTAATTTGAACCCTCCTAAGGCCTTTCTAGTCTTCGAATTCAATTCTGCACAGTGTTTCTTTCTTCTACTACATGATTAAAGTTTTTATTTGTATATGAAACAAAGTCCCGGGGAATTCAAAGAGGCCTGTTCAAAAAAATAAAAGCCAAGGGACATCAATATTAATAAAGCTAAACTAAAAAGATATTGAATAACCCCTGTGAAATTAAAAACAATGACTAATTCAATCCAAACAACTAGGTCATGCTCAAATTCCAGTAATTCTAAAACTTTGATATAATAAGGCAAGCATTTTGCTTTGCTTCAGTGGTCAAAATGAAGGACCCATTCAAGGGCAAGACCAGACACACAGGCACAAAACGAAGGCTAAAAGAACATCTGGGGGTGGCAGGAATCAGAGCAAGGCAAGATCATTACAGTGCTACCTGGACATTTGATGGAGTAGGAAATAACAAAGATGTTTCTCACAAAAGACCAAACAATCATGCAGCCAACATCTGAGAGACTCTCCCAGAGACTACAAAGCCTCGGGTGTGTCCCCTGCTTAGAGGAAGTCATGGAACAATCTAATCAAAGAGATATTATGACATACACAAATGGCACTGCCACAAGACAAAATACACTGAGCATGATCAGCCAGGTACACACCAGGTGCAAGGAACTGAGGAAGGGACAAGAGGCTCAGAGGGAGATCTGGAAAGGCACTATTACTCAGCAAATGAATGACACGAAGGCTAAAAAAAGCCATACAACTCATTCAGTCTACTGATTTGGGTTGCTTTTCATTTTCCTTAAAAATGGCCTTTCATCATTTGGAAGATAGGATATTTAGTTGAAACAGACATTCAGTACAAGCTGGACTCACTAAGACACACTCTTCCAATTTAAAAGCTATAGGGCACTCATTGAAATGGAGTATCAAAGCACTGGAATGCTGCTGCAGGCCAGTGTTCTAGCCACTGAGTCTTGCTCAAGACATCATCCAACCTCAGGAGTACTCGACTTTTCTGGTTCAAAAGTCATAATGGTAGAATAGAATAAAACATAAATAAATATTCCAAAAGAAGAAATGTGCTCTCAGATAAGAACACAGGACCAAGTAACAAGCAGGCAATGAGCAGAAGAAAGGGAGGCCTGGCTATGGGATTTGGGCAGAAGTCAGCACCTGCAGAAAGCAGGTATGGACTTCCACAGTTACATATGAGCATCATTATGGACATCCTTTGAGTTTCCCAAAGAATTTCCTGTTGCTCAATCCAACTGTCTTAAATAAGACAAATAGGTAATCTCTTTGACAGCGTGATTAGATCTTCTCTATAAAACTTTTAAAACCAATGGTTGTTGGCTGGGCATTTTCCAACACATTACATTTCCAAAACAAAAATAAGAAAAAAGAAATATAGCATTACACTTCCCTTAGTCAATCACATAAATGCAGTTCAGGCCAAAAACTTCAAGAGGACAGAGCCAAACTAGGCTTTTCACATAAAAACATTTTAAGAGATACTAATGCAACTTTACATTTCTTCTGTATAATATCAAGGGAGACAGTAATTTTGCTATTATTCTTACTGTAATGTCCCAGAGTTGAAAAAAACTAGAACACCAGTTTTTTTCACTACTGTATATAGAAATGTTATAACTTATAAGAGAACTCAATACTTTAATTAAATGCAAAACTAAGTAACCAATTTTTGTATTTCCCTAAAAAGAAAAATGACTTCTTAAATGGACAAAAGGCTACCAATAGATTTAAAGGTTTCTACTGAATTAAAATACATCTTAATAATCTAGTAATTCAATAAATGAATTTTTAATGTGTGCCCTAACTGATCATCCAACATTATAATTGTTTCTACATCATTTCCTAGCTTTTATTCTTTTAGCTCTTACTAAATCTTTCAGAATTGCAACAACTACTAATAAATGATTGCTACAGAAAAAATAAAAAAAAGGGGAAAACCTGGTTTTCCCCTGTCTTCATAATATAATGAAAAATGTATTATAAGCACCTTTTTCCATTATTCTGAGCCCTTTGCTACTTTGGCAGGGGGAACTAAATGAATCGAAAAGATAATATTTCTGATAATAAATAAGACAGAAATACACAGCCTGTACTATTTTTAAAAAACTGATGATTTATTCATATGCAATTCATAAGATTTTTACAACTTTTCAACCATTTTGTTGTTGTTGTTCAAGTTGAAAAAAATCTCTTCCTTTGAGCCTGGACTGCCAACCAGGTGCTTCATTTGAAAGGCAAATGAACGAAACAATAACAAGAGGATGGGATTGTTTCTGCATCTCAGTACAAGCTTGGTTATGGAAATATGACTGTTAAAAATAAAGAATAAAGTACTGAGGTTAGGGGAAAACAACACAAAACAAAACAAAAACCTCCAGCCTCACTCTTTACCTCTCAAAGTTCTTGGAATTCCTCTGCACAGATTTCTACTTGTTCAATAACCTATGTCTTTCCCTTTGTTGTTAATAACATCAGTTTTATCAATGATCCATCTCTGGATAAATAACTGGTTTTAGGTAGCTCCTTCAATAAACTACCCTATGAATATGCAACTCCCAACCACTTTATACAACTTAAAAATCCAATAAGGAAATATTTTGCTTCCGTGAATAAAATACAATGGCAAATATAAAGCAAACTGAAGAGGTCACCAAGTCATGGACCGTGACAAGATACCAGATAATCATACAGAATGGATGGCTCAGTTGTCTGGTAACTCAATATGGTGGCTTTTTTCACACGGAAGAATTAAACTCAACCTAGATCTAGGGCAACGGAAAGATGTTACCTTCGGAAATATTGGTATCCAATTCCTTCCTGATACTATTATGAGCTGCAATCTTGTTGGCACTCAGACCAAGACAAAGATCAGAGGGGCATGCAGTCTTCCATTTCATCATCCCTCAATGTAGCCTAGGGGTGGGGGACCAAAGTGAAACACTAGGTTGTGCTTAAGATGCTTGTAATGCTGTTAACCAAGCCTGCCCCACAAAAAAAATCAGTTGTTTAAAGAAGTGCAAAAAAAAATGAGGAAACAGACATGTTCCCAGGTAAAGACTTGTTTAAGACTAATTAATGAGGCTCAAAAAAATCCCAGACAAGGAAAAGGCAAAACTATGGAGATAATAAAAAGATCAGTGCTTGTCAAGATTGGGGGAAAGGAAGAGAGATAAACTGGAGCACAGAGGAATTTTAGAACAGTGAAATTCTTTTGTGTGCTACTACAATGGTAGATATATGTCATTATACATCTGTCCAAACCCACAGAATGTACAACACATAGGGTGAACTTTAACTATGAGCTTTGGGTAATAATGACACATAGATGCAGGTTCATGGACTGGAACAAATGTACCACTTTAATCAGGAGGCTGATAATGGGGGAGGTTATGCATGTGTGAGGCAGGGGTATAAAGAAAATCTCCATACCTTTTGTTTAATTTTGCTATAAAACCTAATATTGCTCTTAAAAAAAATAACAAAGCATTAAAAAAAAAATCCCAGACAACTTGTCCTGGAATTCTCCCACTTGCCGATGATTCAAATAAAACAAAAGTCTGTTGGAAAACCTCCCCAGAAGCTTTGTGTCCCTTCCATCTCTTACAAACTACTGCCAGAAAGCTCCATCTCGACATTTACCAAGAAAAAGACCTTATGATATCTATAAAGCTCAAAATTGCCAGGAATACCCAAGGAAACTCCCCTCAGAGATTTCAATAATCTATCCTTCTTCATGCCCCAGAGTGCACTGTGACTGAGTCATGCATTGCAGTCTGAAATGTTTGTCCTTACTCGTCCACCATTCTCCTCAATTACAGAGCATTCTTCTCTGGAATTTCTTAGGAAAAGTGAGCCATCACTTTGACTTGAAGATTGCATACTGGCTGGGCATGTTGGCACATGCCTGTAATTCCAGGACTTGGGAGGCTGAGACAGGAGGATCACAGGTTTGAGGCCAGCCTCAGCAACTCAGTGAAACCTTGAGCAACTTAGCAAAACCCAGTTTCAAAATAAAAAATAAAAGGGGACTGTGGGTGTAGCTCGAGTTAGAATGCCTCTCGGTTTAATCCCTAGTACAAAATTAAAAAAAAAAAAAAGAAGATTGCACACACACTGGATTTAAACAAAAGAATATGACCACAGACACAACTCAGACTCCTCCCAGTGTCTAATTTGCATGACAGCCAAGGCTGGGTAAGTAGCTAATGTCACACTAGTCCCAGCTTCTGTTCAACCACCTGAAATTCCTTTCCACAAAATGTGGCTAAATTGAGAAGAGAAAAAAAGAGATAGGAAATGCTTTGACTTTGAAAGACTGCCTGCATCTCCCTATTTAGAAGAGGAGGATACTACATTTTACATTGCTCAGATACTTACTGCCTTTTGCGTGGCCCCAAAACATTTACCTTGCAAATCTTTTCTGAGGTTAAGTCAACATTCTGCCAAAGGAGAAACAAATGTCTCCCCAAAAATGCAACTTGCAACACACCACAGAAGAACCAGTGACCTTCTTTCCACTTACCTGGGAAAGCGTGTGGATTGGGCGATCCTCTCTTAAGGCACTTAGAACAGAGGATGTGCACAGTGTAGTGCAGTCCAGGCCATTCCTGAAGTAGGACATTCAGTTCCTCTACCAAGGGGGTGATGGCTTGCCATGCGGTCCATATATTTGGTAATGATGCATGGCTGGCGATGGACAGGGTGTCTGGCTGCAGGACCCCCTTGGCAGGTCTGTAACTGACCACCACAGGAACTTTCCCTCTATATGCAAAGATTTGAAATTTGCCATCCGACCTGTGCACCACGTGGCTGTTGATCTGGACACTGTAGCGCGCAAACAACCCAGGGGGAAAGGTAAAGGGGAAACTATATTCGATCTGCAACTGCTCAGCCACAAAAGACTGCCCAGCGAGGTTGGTCCCATTAATCCAAGCTTCTGCGTGGGGCACCTCGTTCTGCACATAGCATGGGAACTTGTACCAAGCTGTGGACCCATTCAAAGGCTTGCCCTTGGGTTTATTGAGGCAATAACAGAGTCCCATCTTCTCTAGCAGCTCCAGCAACAGCTGCAAGTCCTGCTGGGCCTGGACATGAGGCTTAAGCAGCAACCGAATGACATGGGCTGGCAGGAGCCCATGCAGCAGAAAGCCTTCCACGTAATGATGGAGCTGGGTGGCTGGGAGCAGGTCCTGGCCCTGGGTGGGCAGAGATATCCCTAGAGAGCTCTCCCCCTCACCCTCACCCTCTCCACTGGTCCCCAGGAGCAGTTTATGCAGCAGCAAGGAAGCGTCCCTCTGGAAAAAGACATTGAGGATGTCAATGAGGCGGGTGAGGTTGTGGAAGACGTGCTCCTTGAGGGTCGGGCTGTCCTCAAAGTAGAGCAGCTTGCCGCTCTCATGCAGGTAGGAAAGGGCACTCTGCAGTCGGTCCTCTGTCAGACCTGCCTGCAGGCCCAGGCGTGCTGAGTCCCACCAGCTCAGCCAAAGTCTCTGTGCCTGAGGTGGCTGGAAATGCAGCTCCTCCAGCACCTGCCAGGATCGAGGCAGGACTCTATGTAAGTTGGGGAAGATTTCTCGGTGCTCAGCTACCGAGAGCAGCTTGTCCCGAAGGCGCTGCAACTGGCGGGGGTCCCTGCAGCTGACAGGCAGTACCGGGGAGAGGATCTGCAGCCTGTGGTTGAGCAGGTATTGAAAATGGGCCTTGCGCCGCCGAAGGTTCTTGTCTGAAACACCATAGTAGGCTGCATGGGGACTGGCGGAGCGCAGCTCGAAGTCCCGAGCCAGGGCCTCGTCCACCACCTGGGCTAGCCGGCTCAGGCCCTCTGCATCGTGCTTCTCCTGCACGGAGATCTGCCGGTGAATGTCCAGACACTTCTCCTCCAGCTCCCTCTCCCCGCACAGGTCTGCATGTGTGCCCACAATGCACACCACGGCGTGAGGCACCCGCGCCCCCACACGATGCAAGAAGGAGCCCACAGTAGTGGGAAAGCGACATGGCTCATAGGTGGCCAAGTTGACCACCAGCACATACAGGGCACCCGGGGAGAGGAAAAAGGGCTGGATCACCTCATAGCTTTCATCACCAGCTAAGTCATACACAATGAACCGCAGGCCCCGGGAGGCATCCGCAGTCCAGCTGGTCACCTCGATGCCCTTGCTCCCGGGGGGAGGGGAAGGTGGGTAGCTCCTGTCCTTGACCCCTCCTCCATGGTTACCCTCCAGTGTCTCCTCGGTGAGGCAGTGACGGAGCAGGGTCTTACCTGCAGCCTTATGACCCATCAGGAGCAGCTTGAGGCGGGGCTGCACGGCTGGTTGGGAATGAGCCAGTTCCTTTTGGTAGGCTGCGATATAGGGGATCCCCTTCATGCAGACCTCATAGGGGGGCTGGATCAGTGGGTTGTCCTTGATCTTCCACAGGCCCACCCGGGAGAGCTGGCCAAAGTTGTCAGGCAACACAGCAATCTGGTTTCCTTGCAGCACCAGCTCCTCCAGGCCAGTCAGCTCCACAATGGAGTCGGGAAGGTAGCGGATTCGGTTATTATCCAACCACAGGGTGAGAAGCCGGCCCAGCCCGGAGATAAGGGATGGCACTGAGGTGAGCTGGTTGCGACTAAGATAGAGCTCCTCCAGACCAGCCAGGGGCAGCAGCGCAGTAGGGAACTCCTCAAAGAGGTTGGAGGAGAGGTTGAGCATTTTGAGTCTTTGCAGGCGGCTGAACTGGGCGGGCAGAGCCTGCAGCCCGTTGTTATCTAGCATGAGACTCTCCAAACTAGCCAGCTCGCAGAAGCCATTGGGCAGGGTGCCAAGCTCGGCCCCGCTCAGCCAGAGGATCTTGAGGGCATGCAGGGCACTGATATCCTCAGGTAGGCCTTGCAACCGGTTGCTGGACACGTCCAGCTCCTCTAGGGCCGCCAGCTGTAGCAGCTGCCCGGGAAAGGCAGTGAGCTGGTTGTGGTCCACGTCGAGGGTACGCAGGCGATGGAGGCAGGACAGGGAGTCGGGCAGGTGCGCCAGCCGGTTGAAGCTGACATCCAGTTCCTCCAAGTGGGCAAGGGCGCCCAGCTGGGCGGGCAGGGCCGGCAGCTGGTTGTGGCTGAGGTTGAGCTTGCGCAGCTCCCTAAGGGCACTCACCACCTCTGCGCCCAGGGCAGTCAGCCGGTTGTGGCTCACATCCAGCTCGGTGAGGTGGTAGCCCAGCTCGGCCACCGCAGGGGGCAGGCGGGTGAAGCGGTTCCTGCGCAGGACCAGGACGCGCAGGCTGCCCAGCGCGGACCCCAGTCCATCGGGCACCCCTTCCAGGCCGTTGTTCCCCAGGTTCAGCACCTCAATGTCCCCGATGTTGGCCGGCAGCACAAGCTGGGGGGCGTCGGGGGACTCGAGCTGGTCGGCTCCGGCCGCGGGGCAGCCCCCGGCCGCGCTGAGGGTAAGCTGGCGCAGGTTGCTCCGCAGCTTTCTGGCGCGCAGGGCGGCGTCCCGCCACAGCCTCACCGTCTTCAGGTTGCCACTGTCCTTCCCAGCCATGGCGGGGCCCGGGGCCGACACCCTCACGCGGGCGCGGGAGCCCGCAGCTGCATGCCGCGCTGCGCCCGGGCCGGAGCCCGTCTCCCGGGCCCTCTCGCTCCCGCTCCTCCCTGGCCACCACCCCTGGGCGGCCGGCGGCTGTGGGTCCTAGCGCAGCCAGCGGCCGGGCGCCCGCGGCTGCAGGGCGGCGGCGATCCGAGCAGCTCTGGGGGGCGCCGAGCACGCGGCGCGGGGGAAGGCGGCGGCAGGCGCGGAGTGCAGCTCGCATTCTCCGTCCTCCAGAGCCATGGGCGCGCCGGGCAGCAGGGCCGCCGCCCGCCGCGCCGCGGAGGGTGCCTGCTCCTCCTCCCGCTCCGCCCGCCTGGGTGCCGGACGCCGGCCCCGCTACCCTCGCAGCCGCGGCCCCGCGGCCGGCAGCGTCGTCGCCTCCGCGAGCTCCGGGGGGAGGCCGGCGCTCGGCTCCGCGGCCAGCATGCTGCGGGCGCAGGGCCGGGCGCAGCCGCGAGCGCGGGGCGGCGGCGCCTCCTTGTCTCCGATTCCCCGGGGCTCCGGCGGGAGCGCGAGCGCCGCGTCCCCGGCGCTGGGAGGGCGCGATCGGGAAGCCGCAGCGCCGCCGGGCGGAGCGGCCCCACGTGACCGGCGGAGGCGCCGCGTGTTCCCGGCACCGCCCCGCGGGCAGGAGCGGCGGGCGAGCGCCGGTGCGGGCTGGGGCCGGGCGGGAGGGAGGCCCGCGACGTGCACCGCGCGGGTGGAGCTCAGGGAAGACAGCCTGGCTGCGGATCCGTGCTCTGGCTCGGTGGGGCGGGTTCGCCTGCGTCTGCCTCTTTGTTGAACCTACGTCTGTCTCCAAGGATTTCTTTTTCTTCCCAAACTGACCCGCTGGCTCCCCTCACTCGTTCTTTACAACCTTCCCCTCCACCCACCTACATCCACACCGTGATGTGACCGGCAGCTCAGCTCCCGGGGGCCTAGGTGTCTCATTGTAGGAACTTAGGACGAGATGATGGTTAAACAAAAGAAGGGCAAAGGCAGACGACCATTCATTCATTTAGTAAACACTTATCGAGGCCCTGTTTTGTGTGAGAAGACCAACTAAAGCTGAGGTTTTCAGCCCCCCCCCCTTACAGGAGGTATCCCTTTTATCTTCACAACAACCGCATGAAACAAATACCACATCCTCAATAGTACAGTACCTGTTGCTCTATGGGTTCAAGAAAATGACAGCTGGGCAATGCTCAACTCTAAGGTTTATGTTCCCGCTGTGGAGAAAGGTTTCTTTGAGAACTTATCTATTATAAGTGTATAAAATTTCTTTGGAATTTACCAACACCACGAAACCCATCAAAACTCTCTGTATCACCTGGATTATTGTCTCCAAGTTGGTTAATCAGGAGCCAAATAATTTTCAAGGAGGCAGAATTGAATTTAATTGATTAATTGCATCACTTAATATCTTGTGGCTATACCCCAAACATGTCATTTGGGGACCATTTTCAGAGCAGTTACTGGAGAAGTATTGGTCTATCTCTTCAAAGAGAGTGACTGGGATGAGACCTGCCCATGTGGTTATCAAGGTGTGGCTATGCATCCTATAATGGAGGATGCTCCCACGGTCAGCTGGGTACCACATAGCACATACCTCAAGTGAAAGGCGGGTGATTTAACAGCCAGAGCCTATCTGTGTTCACGCTGAAGGACTTCCTAGAAGATTAAATTGCTTAAGGGCCCCCTGTACCCTCCTAGGGATGCTAAGAATTTTACAAAAAAAAATAAATAAATAAATCATGGAGGCTGACTTTTTTCACAGAGGAAGGAGGGAGCCCAAACATATTAAGGCATTTCCCAGTCCACCAGCCAGGTAAAGGGCAGACCCAAGTTTGCTAACTCCCCAGGTGGGAGACCAACACCCTCATGCTATTATAGAGTCAGACCCCAAATCCTTTGTCCTTCAGCTTCTTAACACAAATCTGAACCTCAGCCTGGGGAAGGAGACCAGACAAAGTATGAGCTCCTGACTCCATCTTAAATTGCTAAACTTAACTCATAAAATAGTTTAGATTACATCTAAATAACACCAGCTAAACTGTTCCCCCCAAAAGCCATAAAAAATTTAGTATGCTTCCATTTTATTTGTATTTATTTGGTACTGGGGATTGAACCCAGGGGTGTTCTACCTCTGAGTTACACCCCAGCCCTATTTTATTTTTATTTTGAAACAGGGTCTCACTAAGTTGCTAAGGGTCTCACCAAGTTGCTGATGCTGGCCTTAAACCTGAAATCCTCCTGTTTCAACCTCCTAAGTACTGGGATTACAGGCATGAACCACCATGCCTGGCTGTACCCTTCCATTTTAAATGTCTTTTGAGAACTGTACTCTCCCTTTGTCATTAGATAACCAGTAATTTGCTTTATCTGATAAAGAGAACTGGACAGCCCTTCCGGGGACCCCGAAACCTGATGAGAATGAGTTGGCTCAACAGGAACTGTTCTTTCAGAGCCCCTTGGACTGCAGAGTGCTGAAGCAGTGAGTCTTGCAGAAAGTCTGGTAAGAAGCCTTGATCAAGAGTTCATTGAAAGTTAGTTTGCTAAAAATCTAGAAAGTCAGATCAGGAAAATCCAATGACAAAATAAAACCCCAGGGAAAGGAAATGTAGTCAGTATAGCTCTGAAACCCAAGCAAAAAGGACTCCTACCCTAGGCACCCAACATGGCCCTCCTGTAGCCATGCTGTGCCCTAAGTGGTTAAGTTTCTGATGGATCAAGGGGACACGCCCCTCCACCTTCTAAAACATGCTAGGTATGAAGGACCTTGAATTCCAGAT
Organism: Glis glis; assembly: GCA_004027185.1. Taxonomy (NCBI): domain Eukaryota; kingdom Metazoa; phylum Chordata; class Mammalia; order Rodentia; family Gliridae; genus Glis; species Glis glis. The sequence continues at coordinate 8,567 of PVJS01006490.1, read as the reverse complement.
GCAAACACCCTCAGACATGGTTGGGAAGTGCTATGGTTTGGATCTTCAGTGCCCCTCACCCACTGCGTAAGGCCCATGTGTTAAAGGCGTAGTCCCCAGCATGATGCTGCATGGAAGATGGTGGAGCCTTTATGAAGTGGGCCCAGTGGGAGGTCTTTCAGTCACTGAGGGTGTACCCTTGACGGGAGTTGGGCCACACTGCCCCTTCCTCTTTCTCTCTAGCTTCCCAACTGCCAAGAGGTGAGTAGCTTGCTCTACCACATGCTCCACTTGACCCAGGCCCAACAGCAATGGAACCAATGGATCACAGACTGTGAGCCAAAACAAACCTTTTCTCTGTTGATTATAGCAATTTTCTGTTATAGTAATGGGAAACTGACTAGCACAGGAAGGATGGGCCAGTCATAGTCATCCAAAAGGAGTAACTCAGTCTAGGGATGTGGCTCAGTGGTAGAGCACTTGCCTAATATGTGTGAAGCCTTAGGTTCAATCCCTAGTACCACAAAGAAAAAACAAAAAGGTGGGGCAGGGGGAGAGCCCATCCCTAGGCCTGGGGTTTGTTCATGGAGCTTGACTGTAGCCATGTACCCACAGGGCTCCTCACTGCTGCATGGAGCTCAAGGCAGGATAATAATGGTAGTGAACATGCCACATTTGTTAGCATGATGTAGACCATTTACATATTAGGGCAAATGGTATATGGGCCTCTATTGGTACTCTTGCCCCAGGCCCTACAAATGGTAGAATTTTCCTACAACAAACAACAATAACAACAAAAATCATCTTAATTTGGAGAAGCAGATTCTGATTATTAAAGTTTCCCTGCCTTGGAGATTTATCCAATGTCATAGACCTAATCTATAAACTTTCCATAACCTTTCCAACTTAGGCCTGTTAAATTTATTGTTTTTCTTCCTTTTATGCTGTTATCATTTGAACTGCCAGTCTATAAGTGCAATAACATCCCATGCCCAGTTCCTTTGTCCCAGAGTCCTGATCCTCTGTAGTAGGGTCGTTCAGGCAACAGGAAGAGTGTGTGTGAAAAGGTGGTGTCTTGAGCGAGGACTTAAGAGATGTAGCTAGGGAGAAGGAAGCATCCTGGGCACTCCAGATAAGGACCCTGCATTTACATATCTGCTAATACCAGTCTGCATGGGAGGGCAGGGTTCCTTTGCTCTTATCCCATGCTAAGACTAGCAATGAGCTCCCCAGGAGCTTTCATCTCTGGATTCTTTTGCTCCATCTACAACATACTCAACTTCCCTTCATCTTGACAGATTTCCTTTTGACCGTGCTAGTATCCCAGCTACAGTATCATTGCCTTATTGCCTTTCCCTATAAAATATCTTATATATGTGGCCCAGGGTGGTCCGGTTCCTTCCCATAGCCGAGGAATCTGGGTTCTATCCCAATCATGTCGCCGGCCTTGCTCTCTAAAAGGTCAACTCACCCTTTCTCCTTCCTTGACCTCCCATCATTGAAAATGTTTAAACTTCCTTTGGGCCAGGCATGGTGGCGCACGCTTGTAATCCTAGTACTTGGGAGGCTGAGATTGGAGGATCCGGGTTCACAGCTAGCCTCAACTACTTAGTGAGGCCCTCTGCAACTTAGTGAGGCCCTGTTTCAAAATAAAGAATAAAAACTAGGGCTGGGGGTGTAGCTCAGAGGTAAAATGCCCCTGGGTTCAATCACCAGTACCGCAAAAAAAAAAAAAAAAAACACAAAACTTCCTTTGGAAACTCTCCTTTCTTGGCAGGTAGGATGTCTGGTGTCACTTTAAGTTTTGAGTTTTCAAAACAACGCCCTTTAGAGACAAATTATTTCTTTCTATGAGTCAAGTTTGCAATTAGATTAGGTGCTACCAAATGACCCTCCGTAACTACATGGGTAAACTGGTCAGGATTTTTCTAGTTCTGGGCAGCTTCTTATGACAGCTTGGAGTCACTGTGCTTTTTCGACTTATATTATTCTGCCTGTATTAAAGATGCATAAATCTAAAAGTCACACAAGTGCCCTTTTCCACTGAATTTTAATTTTGCCAGTCACAGCTTAATTGGATATTTATCATAGGGTGACCCAAATGTGCCAGATTGTGCAGAACTGGGGGGTTTTCCAGGATAAGAGGCACGCTGTGCTTAAAATGAAGGCAATCCTAAGAGACTAGTACAGTTAGTTCACCAACTCATTCTTTAAAAGGAGCCCTTCAGCCAGGCGCGGTGGCGCACGCTTGTAATCCCAGTACTTTGGGAGGCGGAGACCTGAGGATCCGGGTTCATGGCCAGCCTCAGCTCTCTCTCTCTCTCTCTCCCCCTGTCTCTCTCTCTCTCTCTCTCTCTCTCTCTCTCTCTACTTAGTTAGGCCCTCTGCAACTTCGTGAGACCCGGTTTCAAAATAAAGTATAAAAAAAATAGGGCCGGGGGTGTAGCGTGGAGGTAGAACGCCCCTGGGTTCTATCCCTGGTACCGCAAAAAAAAAAAAAAAAAGGAGCCCTTCATCTTGCACTTCTTTTACCCTTCAGAAGTTCAAAAAGCACTGCGTCTAGAAGTGCAGCACTTTGTTGCTTCAGCTGCTTTAGACTTTAAGAATAGTTTTGATTTCATTTACTTACCTGCTTTCTGACTTAGGAGACATTTGTGGACTGGAGGTTCTAACTAACTTTGGAGCGTAGAAACTACCAGTCTTGTCTTAAAAGGATATTTGGCAAACCCTTAACCCTGCAGTGCAAATGAGACTCAGGGCTAGATCACAACGCTTCATGAGAGAATTAAATTGAACTGTCCTTGAAGTCTGAAGCTGTTGAGTATGCGCTGCCTTTATCATGAAGGGAGGAGGACTTCCCACACATTCCTCCTCTCTTGTCATTTTAGACTTAGCCAATATTTTGCTTTAAAGAAACAGCAACAATGCTTCCTCCACCCTAGCTAAAAGGTAACTAAGAGAAACTTTCACCTTCATGATTTTCAGCCCTTTTTGGCTTGGCTTTACAGAAGTAGAGGAAATCAAGGAGAAAAGAGGAAGACGAAAAGGAAGGGATATTCTTCTAAAAGGTTTAACAACATGCCCATGTTTACTGTGGCACTATTCACAATAAATAAGATGGAACCAACTTAGATGCCCATCAACAGATGAATGGATAAATAAAATGTGGTACATATGCACAATGGAAGATTATTCAGCCATAAAGAAGAGTCAAATCCTGTCATTTACAGCAAAATGGATGGAACCAGAGGCCATTATGGTAAGTGAAATAAGCCAGACACAGAAAGACAAGTACCACATGTTATCCCTTGTAAGTAGACGCTAAAAAAGTCAACCTAATTGTAGAATAGTGGTTACCAGAGGTTGAGAAGGGGATAAGTAAGAGAAAGGTGGTTGAAGAGAGGTTGGATTTGATCAGTGTACACTGTATGCAAAGTGTCAAAATATAACACTGAATCCCACTAATATGTACAATTAATACATGCTACCCGAAAGTAGCAACATATTTTTAAAATTGAAAGCAAACGGTTTAGCCAAATAGGGTTTGCTAAATATCACAGTGAAAACCAGGGTATCTAAGATTGTGATTTCCTGTCCCAGGTTTCCAAGAGTAATTGTCAATTGCAACAGCTGACATGTAGTTAAGGTTTCTGTGCACCCAGGCACTGTGCATTGTGCTTTGTGCTTTCCATGCAGTGTTTCATTTAATCTTCACAACTTCCCTGAATAGTAGATTCCTTTATTATCCTCGTTTTTTAGATAGAGAAAAATGATGGCAGAGCTATTGAGTGGCAAAATCCAGACTCAAAGCAAGCAGAGTGAAAAACTCATGTAGTTGTTCCCTGAGCTATTTGTTAAGGGGTTGGGAAGGTGGAGGGCACCAGTTCTAAGTTCACTGGGAGAAGACAATATTTTTTAAGCTGTAGAGCAGAGGTACCAGATGGAGAGTAGGGCCAACAGCCAGTCCTCCGGATAAATTGAATTTTACTCATACAAAATCAAAGAGCAATACAAAGCTCTAAACATATATTCCAAAAATACAAGATCAGGATTTACCATCTATTACTAAGTGTGACTGCAGGAAAGCAACAGCATTTCTGTGCTAGTTATTGTTTGATCTGTTCACTTTAGACAAAGCAGATTTAATACCAGTGCCTACAAAATCTATACTTCAATTAAGACAGCATTTCAAACTATGCTTTGATAAGGGCATTTGAAAATAAGAAGACTAATTTATGAGGCTGAGAGCAAGGAAAAGAATCTGACTTTTTTTGTTCCCTAATTCCCATGTCTCACCACTCTTTCCCAAAATTTAATAAATTTGCCTTGAGCACATCATCTGATTTGAATGCAAGCCAGTTCCTATCAGCAAGGGCTAAGAGCCTGAGCATTGTCATTTAAATACAAACAAGGAACATTAAAAATGTGTTCAAGACACCGACCCCTCCAAAGAGCAAAGACAAAATTGTACCAATATGTCCATTGTTTTTTTTTTCTCTTGCTCTACAGAAAACAAATTTATTTTGGAATGGGTAGCATTAAATTTAACATTGGGTCTCTCTGTGTTTCCAGGTTAAGTGGGAGCTCATAGACTCCCTACTAAAGAAAATAAACTGCAATGTATTTGTAGCATCCATTGAAAGTACTTTCACCTGAAGATACTCTGCAGGCGCCAGTTCATTTCACTGAAGGCCAAAGAATTTGCCACCATGTCCCCTAGAATTTCAGAACTTTCCCTGGGGCACCCACCCCACCTGCTCCACTGCCCATCATTTTCAGACTCAAACCTGGAGCAAATATTCTCTTTCTGAGACAAAGAAAGAAAATTGGTCCAGTGAAAGAAAAATGGAAAACATCTGTGAAATAGTCATGACAAATGAAGCTAACTATAGCATACTTGGCACTTTGAAATGAAGCATGTCAAGGAGGAGGGGATAGAATGATTGTATTGCAGAAGGGATGCTCCCCCTCCACTTGATGCACAATGCTGAAGGTAAGCCATGGCTGGGGCCCCTTCATGGTGAGGTCTTTTGAAAGGTGCCTCTGTGGTGTCCTGCCCAAGGCATGCAAGGCATTGCTCTCCACAGATACAACCGAGCTCCAGGTCTCAGTGAATGGAGCTCCGTGTCTTCAGCTTCCACCTGCTCCCTCCAAGGGTGGTGTGTATGGTGCATGAGCTATGCAGTTCTGGTACTGGAATTTTAGTGACTATTCTGAAATTTGGTAACAGTGAGTCAGATTATTTAAGGCCTTTCTTCTGTCTACAGACCGTACTTATGTCTACAGTTTTGAAAAATATTTTCCATTTTTTAAAATAAATGTATATAACCCCTAGCTTTTAGATAAATGACACAGGGATATTGGGCCCTCCTTTTTAAATAATATCATTCTAAAATTTTTTAAAATCTATAACACAAAGTATAACACATATCATAAAGCATGGCATCAAAAATTATAGTCTTCCCAAAGAACTATAATTTTGATGATGATGATGATGATGATTATCATAAAGCTATGTCAGCCAGCTTTCTGTTACTGTAATGAATACCAAGATAAAGAGAAAATGTTTGTTTGGGCCCACAGTTTTGGAGGTTTTAGTCCATTACCTATTGGCCTTGTCGCTTTGGGCCTGTGGTGGTGCATCATGGCGGCAGCACATGGGAGGGCAAACTACCTCATGTCATGGAAATAAAAAAAGAAGAAGAGGAAGGGGCTGAAGTCCCAATATCCCCTTCAAGGGCATGCCCCCAGTGACCTAAAGACCTCTCACTAGGCTCTACTTCCTAAAGGTTATATTACCTCCCAATAAGACCAAGCTGAAGACTAAGCTTTCAACATATGGGACTTTGAGGGATGTTCTAGATCCAGATTATACAAAAGCCATGTATTTGTTAAACAACAAGAAAGCCAAATTTACCATTCATGATCTTCCTGGTACTTACTACATTCATGGCAAAGAGACTCTGTTTATTCCTCTATAAAAGAAGTAAAAAACATAATTCACTATCAACTCTCAACTCCATCCTATGAAATGGTGAGATTCCTTGAAACAATGCCAACAATGCCAAATATAAGGGACTGTGATGGCTGGTCATAACTATTAATCCAAGAAATAATTATGTAAAGTTCAGTTTAAAGTGCCTAAATCCAAGATAATTTGAAACTTCTTTGTTCTCTTCACCAAGGTATAAAAATAATGCATTGTCTGGTATTGATTAAAACAGTCTTCAAAAGCTGTGGTCCTCTGATAAGTTAAAAAGAGACTGTCTATTTAGAAATTCTCAGAGCAGATCTGATGGAGATCTAGATAAAGTGGCCAGCAGACACCTCAGTTTGGTTTCTTTGTTCCCTAACTACAGTGGCTATTCAGGTATTAAAGAATAATCTGAGGAAGCCCTTCCCTTCCTCTAAGGGAATATTGTCCCATTGTCTTGGTGGTTCTTGAATACATTCATATTAACATTTAATTTACATTTTCAAAGCTACACTTATTTAGGGACTTGAGTTTTGTTCTAATATGAAATATTAAATATATTACTTTTTCCTTAGTTCAGCTTATTTAAGTTTTCTCTTATCAAGGTTAACGTAATGTACAAATTAAATCAAATATGCTCCAAGATTAACTGGAAAAATTGTAGGAGCTATTCTAGCAGTTTAGGGCCCAAATTGCACTTGACATAATCACATACCCTTAGTGCTTGTCATTGTTATGTTAGAGGCTGTGTCTCTGCAGAACCACTGATTTAACTAGAGGCAAACTCTCAGGTTTTCTCTCAAATTTTAGTGTTTACTTTCTTGCAGATGATAATCTTATAATGGACGGTTTTAGTTTATTTTAGAATCTACTTGTATATAACATTAAATATGACAGAGATTATAGAACATGCTTTTAGAAACACAGTTGGTGTGATGCACAACTCTTTGATATCTTTGTAAACGTGCAGTTAACTGTCCCCTGACTGTCCAGCAGACATGTGGTCCCATACCCCTGCCTTCAGTTAATTAGACCTGAACTAGGCACTTAACTGAAACTGGGCCAAAGTCTCTTTCTTGGACATTTGGACTTGGAATTGGTGGAGGAAAGTCAGCCTTTCTGTGGGTCTAGATAGTAAATGTGGAGCCATGAGCATACATCTCTATTCTATTAAAGAGATTTAGGAGCAGAGGAAAGCCAGTCCATCAAAAAAAGAAAAATAAGAAAACCAGGTCACCAAAAAAAAAAAGTCAGACCTGAAATGATGACAGATAGGAAAGACAGTGCACATTTCTTGGGTATCCAGCAACATTTTGGTTTCTGGTTCTAGCTACATTCTCTGCCCTAAAGTCTTCTGATAAATCCTCTACTTCGTTAGATTGTGCTTTAATTCGTTGCTCTTCTTTGAAGCTAAAAGAATCTTAACACAGAAAATTTTATGTGTAAGTGAGTTTGCAAGTTACAGTCCATCAAACACAATGGTTACATCAAAGCAGAAGGGGTGAGAAGACCTCCAACCAAGGAGCAGTACGTTAGTGTATGCTCAGTTCTTATTTCTTTCAAGTGCAGTAAGAGCATATAGGAGAAAGACTTCAGGCCCAGACTGTGTTGCCAAAAGCAGACAGAGGAAAACAGAACAAAAAAAATTACAATTATGTGCAAGAAACCTTTCTGATCACAGCCAGCCATCTAAAATGTTCAAAGCCAGTCTAAAAACCATCTAAATGGACAGTAATCATGTCTTTTAATAGCAACCAGATATTGTATTGTACCATTTGGAAACTAAAAGTGGAACAGTTGAGAAAATATATAATCTTGGAAATTAGAATGGAAATATTTGAGAGAAACTAGAGGAGTCAAGAATTTCAACTCCAAAACTTGAACTTTAACTTCCCAAATCCTCCTGATGTGCCCTGTTTCATTCCATTCATCCCACAAACATGATTGAGACCTGCCCCATTATAAAGCAGTTTAGTCAAAACAACTTAGGTGACGTTTCATGATACACATGAAGAAAAAATGCCATCATAAGCTAAAGAAAATGATACAGAAAATATTTTCAATACATATGACACTGAGTTCATACTCAAAATAGATGAGTTTCTACAAATAATAATGGACAGTTTACATTAGAAGAAATGTAAATAGCTAGTAAATATATGAAAAAGAGTTTAACCTCACAATTAATTAAAGTAATGTAGATTACAATAGTGTTATGGTTCAGATCTGGAATGTCTCTGTGATAGTTAATCTAAGTTGTCAACTTGACCTGATCATGACACACCCAAGATTATGTGATTTGGGGTGTGTAACAGCAGATTAAAGAGAAAGCCCTGCCCTGAATGTAGGCAGCAGGATTCTGATAGGTGCGGACTTAGATAAAGAGGGAGAAGCCACGTAGGGTGCGTGCGACTTATTCCGAGGAAAGCGCATCTGCTCTCGCCTGAGATCCTCAGCCGCCGGCTCCGCCTTTCTCCGAAGAGCTCGATCTTCTCGGCCTCCTGCTCTTGGAACTGAAACTCCACCATCGTTTCTCCGAAGAAGCTTCCTGATCTTCACGTCTTGGACTGGGACTGAATTAGTGGTTGCTCCAATCCTAAGACTCCAGCTCTTA
>PVJS01006489.1:0-59613 GCA_004027185.1 Glis glis | reverse complement strand
AAAGAAAGAAAGAAAGAAAGAAAGAAAGAAAGAAAGAAAGAAAGAAAGAAAGAAAGAAAAGAGAGAGAGAAAGAAAGAAAAGATTCAAAACAGTCGCTCCAAACTCACTTCTTGGCACACTGGCCTGCTCTGTGGGTGTGCACAGGGACACACCTGTGCACCCTCAGCCTGCGCACCCTGGGAGTGACAGGCCGTGTGACTTGGTTCCATTCTCCCTCAGGCTGCTGGAGCCACACATGGCTGCCCGGCTGGCAGCTCGGCCGGGAGCATTTGATTAGAGAGCTGCAGAGTAATTGCCTTTAATTGTGGAGGCCAAATGGAGCAGGGAATTGGATTGCGGGTTCCTGCCCCCTCCCCCGCCCGCCGCTCCATCACTGGTGGGCCCTGCGGTGGGACAGGCCGGGCCCCGGCTAGGGCTCAGGGAGCACGGAGATCCCGGGGTTGCTTCACAGGGCTGTGGGGAAGGAGAGGAGGCCTAAGTACAGCAGAGGGAGGAGGCTGGGGCTTCCCTGCCCACCTCCCATCAGTCACACCCAGGGAACCAAAGGCAGCTCTCCCCAGAACTCAGGGGCTCCTCCCTCTTCTGTCCTAGCTCCCTGACTCTTTGCAGAAGCCACAGTCTGAATGTGACACCCGGCTCCATTTCAGAACCTCCCTGTGAACCACTGCTGAGCGTCTTTTTTTTGTTGTTTCTGCAGCACTGGGGAAGAATCCACGGCCCCATACATGCTGGGGATCGAACCCAGGAGCATTCTACCTCCGGGCTACACCCCCAGCCCTATTTTTTATTCTTTATTTTGAAACCAGGTCTCACTAAGTTGCACAGGGCCTCACCAAGTACTGAGGCTGGCCACGAACCCAGATCCTCCTGTCTCAGCCTCCCAAGTACTGGGATTACAAGCATGCACCATCATGCCTGGCCCTCAGAATCCTAATCTTATCCTCTCCCTTCTCTCCTCCAGCCCCACTTCTCTCTTCCCAAATCGGCCCCACATCGCCCTCTTCCAGGAAGCCCTCCAGGACAGATCCTTTGGGTCCTTGGTCCAATCACAGCTTGTCCCATTACTCAGCTCTGTGGTCCCATGTTTTTGTCAGCAGACAGAGGGCAGCTGGAGGGTGGGGGTGTTTGTCCTGCCTCTTCCACTGGGATGAGAACCTCTCCCCTGAGGCCAGGGGCCATGCTCTCTCCTCCTCTGAGTCTCCCTGGCTGGCCCTCTGTTGTCCGCATTGGTTGTGGCACACAAGGGGGCTGAGGAGGAGGTGGCAGGGTCCACGTGCAGAACAGGACAGGAAGCGGCCTCTTTGCTCTGGGTCAAATGTACCAATGAAGCCCTTTGGGTCTGCAGGGTGCCAGGAAGTTAGGAACAGTCTGCTGCTGTCCAAGTCTGAGGTCCTGGCATCCCATCCCAAAGGACCCGGGTGGCAGGTGCAGAGATCCTGGGGGATGGGCAGGTCAGGTGAGCAGCCAGCATTATTAATTCAGGCACTGCCCTCATTATTATTCAAATTTATTCATATCCTTGCGCAGTTCTTTAATGCAGCTACAAGCCGCAAACTCTCCACACTCACGTTTCTCCTTCCTGCGGCCCCCGGAGCCCAAGTCAAGGGCTTGAGAGCCCTGGCTCCGGGATGGAATTGCTATTCATGGGTTTCCTGCGCGGAGCCTGGACACCCCGGCTTCTTGCTGAGGTCTCGGAGGACAGCGAGTGAGGGAGCGAGCACTTGGAGGGAGATGGTGACTGACCCTGAGGCAGGACAGAGGTGGGCAGCCCCTGGAGTTGTTAGAGTGGGAATGGGACAGGGATGGATTTCAGTGAGTGAGGAGTGGGTAACCATGGGCACATCGGTGCCTCATCCTGGCTTCTCCCCTGTCACCTGCACAATGACAGGGCTGGACCAGACCTCAAAGGTCCCTCCTGCTCAGATCCTAGGAGCACGGACTTCGGAGACAGACCCAGGTTTACACGGGGCTCCCGCGGCTTCCTAACCTAGTGACCTTGGCCAAGTGATTGACCTGGAAACTTTATTTCCGGCCTTGGTAAACGGGGGTTGCTGGCAGCATCAAAGAGATGAGCTGTCTGCCAGGCCTCGCGCGGACCCACTGAATGGTGGCCACGATCATTATTTACCCGGAGCAGTTAGACAGCCAGAGGTAGACCATCGGAGGGACAGCTAGACAGCTGAGCAGGGACGTGACAGAAGAGGGTGGTATCTGTCTCTCTGGGACGACCCTAAGCCGAATCCAGGCGCTGTGGTGAGAGGGGGACAGAGGCGAAGCCCCAGCAGAGTCCAGGGAGGGTGGTCGTGAAAGCGCCTCAGAACTGAACTCAAGGAAAGGACGCTCAGATCTGAGCCTGCAAATGCCCTGGCAATATTTCTGGTCCCCAAACAGCCCCTGCAGCCAGGACGGCACAGGAGACAGTCCAGATGCCCCCAGCTCTGCCCCCTCCCCACCCGGCCCAGGAACAACTTCTAGAGTCTAGGCCACATCACTCCGTCAGCCCTGTCACCAGGCTACCAGGACACCATCCACCTGTCCAGGCTGTCGATCGATAGTGGACAGATGTGCAAGTTCACAGTCCTCCAGGAAAAGGAGGTAGAGCACCCCGGCACCCCAGTGAGACTTCAGCAGTGAGGGGGAGCAAAGGGGCCAGCTGTAGCTCCCTCCAGTGGGTGGAGGGACTGTGCTGGGCAGAGCTGGGGGTCAGTCTTGGGGAGAGCCGTGAAAGAGGGGGTGTGCGCAGACTGGAGGGGACAGAGGCAAGGGGAGGGGAGGGGAACCGAAGTAGGTGAGTAGGGGAGAACGCCTGGAGCAAACGGGGTGCGCTCGGACCGCTCACTGGCAAGGGTAGAGGTGCCCTGGCGGTCTTAGGTGGAAAGGACGGACTAGGGACTGGTAGGTCCTTGAGCGTCAAGCAGGTGCCGAGACTTCAGAATGCGTGGCTCAGCCAGGGGCGGACGCTCACATCCAAGCACGCACCGAGATCTGAGTACCTGGCTGGCCTTCCAGCGCCGGCCCGAGCGGACAGGGAATTCTCAGTCCTGTCCCTGTGCCTGCACCCCGCTTCCAGGAAGTACAAACAGCAAGGTAGGGAAATTGCCGGAGGTGGAGTGAGGCGTGGAGATGGGGGGAAGAGGACTTGGAGGGGTTGCCACAGGCAGACAGTGCACCTCTGCGGCCCGTTTGTATTTGGGGTTTTTTGTTTGTTTGTTTGTGTGTGTGTGTGGGGGGGTACTGAGGATTGAACCCAGGGGCGTTCTACCTCCGAGCTACACCCCCAGCCCTGTTTTTTATTCTTTATTTTGAAACCGGGTCTCACTAAGTTGCGGAGGGCCTCACCAAGTAGCTGAGGCTGGTCGCGAACCTGATCCTCCGGTCTCAGCCTCCCAAGTACTGGGATTACAAGCGTGCGCCACCATGCCCGGCTTTTGTGCCTGTTTTAAAGTGAATTCCTACTTGCTTTGATCTCCTGCCTCTTAGGACTCAGGCATCATCACAGATATGGGGAAGTCTTCTGCAGCCATGCAGAGGCAGGCAGAGAGAAACCGAGCTGCACACTTGCGTGCAGGAGTGCACACGCACGCGCACACACACACACACACACACACACTGGAGGCTGACAGAGGAACAAATGGTGCACAGAGGCAGAGAGAAGGAGACTAGACGGGGAGCGAGGAGGGAGGCGGAGCTCTTGGTTAGAGAGATGGCAGCGGTGGTGGTGGCGCAGGCCTGGAATCCCTGTACTTGAGAAGCTGAGACAGGAGGATCAAAGGTTCAAGAGCAGTCAAAACAATTTAGCAAGATTCTTAGCAACTTAGCAAGACCTGTTTCAAAAAAAAAAAAAATAGGCCTGGCGTGGTAGCACGTGCTTGTAATCCCAGTACTTGAGAGGCTGAGACAGGAGGATCGCAGGTTCGAAGCCAGCCTCGACAACTTAGCGAGGCTCTCAACAACCTAGTGAGACCCTGTTTCCAAATAAGAAATAAAATCAGGCTGGGGGTGTAGCTTGGAGGTAGAATGTCTCTGGGTTCAATCCTCAATATAAATAAATAAATAAATAAATAAATAAGTAAATAAATAATAGGGCTGGGGTGTAGCTCAGAGGTTGAATGCTCCTGAATTCGATCCCCAGTAACACAAAAGAAATTAATAATAATAATAACAACAAGGAGGAGGAGGAAAGAAAGAGCTCGGGATGGAACAGGCAGAAGCCTGTTAGGAAAGGCTGCGGGGCACAGAGCCCTTGTTGTGGTAGAGATGCAGGCCATGTTGGAAGAGAAGCAAGGTGGAGAGACAGAGCTCGGGAGAGAAAGCCCAGGAGAGGAGTCAGGGGAGGCGCCTGGGTCCCTGCCGCAGGAATCCTGCTCCGTCCTTTGTCTTTTCTTCTGAGCACCTTACCCAGGGATGCCCGCCGTGACACTTGGGCCTGGGGCTTTCAGACTCCAAATACTGCCCTGTATTGGACCCTCTGTCTTTCCCACCAGAATAAGAGACTCCCGGGGCTCAGAGGGAGGGGATAGCGGAATCTGGATGGAGAGGATGGGCGTGAAGGGGTGAAGAGAGGCACTGTGCGTGCGGCAGGGACAGAGACCTGCTCCGTGCTTCTAGCCACGGTGCGGAGAGTTGGGAGCTGGGGAACCAGGGCTCCCACAGGCTGCACCTCCCCTCTGCCTCTCTCCTGAACCTCCTTCTTTTCAGGTTAAGTGGCGCCATCACCACCCCCACCCCTATAACACAAAGCTCTCCTGCCTCAGACCTGGAATGGTTCCCTCCCCTATTTTCCCAGCGCATTGTCTGGGCTTCTGGTTCTAGCACTTATCACAGCCTGCCTTGGATTAAAAGTTACTCGTGTGTGTGTGTGTGTGTGTGTGTGTGTGTGTGTGTGTGTGTGTGTCCCTGCTCTCCTGGGAGCCCCTGAGAACAGGGATGCTTTGACTGACCTTTCTTGTCCCTTCAGCCCCACCAGTGGTCCTCAATAATAAACACTCCCAACCCTAAGATGCCTACTACGTGCCAGGCACCCAAGGCAGACATCTTACAGACACTGTCCATAGCATCAGAATCCAAGCACAGGGGCAGTTACTACTTCCATCTTCTAGAAACGGGACATAAGGCTCAGTATGCTGAAGGTATAGGTCCTAAGAGGCAGAGATGGGATTTGAACCCAGGTCTCTTAGCTCCAACGTTGCTACTCTTTGCCCTGCTGTAGAATACCCAAGAACACCCATCTTAGCCGGACATGGTGGCCCAGGACTTGGGAGGCTGAGAGAGACGGATTGCAGATTTGAGGCAGGCCTCAGCAATTTGATGAGATCCCGTTTCAAAATGAAAAAATAAAAAGAATTATAGCTCAGAAGTAGAATGCCTCTGGGTTTAATCTCCAGTACAAACAAACAAACAAACAAACAAAATAACCATTCTGAATGATCTGGATTCATGGCCGCTTCCCCAAACAGAACTACCGATGCCCCTACGTTCTGCCCATCTGCCATTTCAGAGCTTTTTTTGTTTTGTTTTGTTTTGTTTTGTTTTGTTGTTTTTGGTGCTGGAGATTGAACCCAGGGGCATTCTACCTCTAAGCTATATCCCCAGCCCTATTTTATTTCTTATTTTGAAACAGGGTCTCTCTAGGTTGATGAGAGTCTCACTACTTCCTGAGGCTGTCCTCGAACCTGGGATCCTCCTGTCTCAGCCTCCCAAGTACTAGTATTACAAGCGTGTGCCACCACGCCCGGCCCATCTGCCATTTCAACTCTGAAGCCTAAACTCCCATCTTCACCCTGGCTACATCGAGGGAGGGCAGAGCCTCTCAGATCTGAAGCTGGCCACGGCCCTACAACCAGGCAGGACTTGCCCTGCACGCCGCCACCAACAAAGGAGAACCTTGCCGTACGTGTTCATCCCACACCAAGGGAAGAGTGGTACCCACGACTTGGACCAGCTGTCAAGAGCATCCGGAAACCTTTCGGGGACTCACAAAGTACCAGCCTCTAAGCCACCAGCGGATGCCGGCAGGAATAGGAGCCACAGTAAATGTCACCTGCTCAGAAAGTGCAGATCCGCCTCTGTCCTAAGAGCCTCGCTGCCGCTAATGAACTCAGTGCACACAACAACCCAACGAGGGAGGAGCAAATACTCCTCCTAATAAGGAAACTGAGGCTCAGAGACATCAGCAACTTCCCTCCAGTCATGCAATCACTAAGTATCGGACCCAGTCAGCACAGAGAGGGACCAGGACCTCCGCTCCCCAGGGAAGGCCACCCCAGTGACCTGTCTTCTCCCGGGGCTCAGACCCTGGTCACTGTGCAAACCTGTCCCCTCACTTGGGACGCTGCTCCTGTTCCCCGGTGCCCCTATTCTAACCCTTCCCAACACTGAGCTTTCAGCCCTGTCCTAACCCCTCCTCCATCCTCAGAGCTGGCGGGGGCGGGGGTCAGAGCTAAGCCAGACTCTGTGTGTGAACAATCTCCTGTTCCCACCAGGCCTGGGGAGCACAAACACATCAGACCCTAGTTTTGCTTTTGTTTGTTTTTGCGGTGCTGGGGACTAAACTCAGGGCCTCGTCCCCAACCCCGTGCTAGGCAAGAGTTCTACCACTGGGCTACACCCCCAGTCCTCAAATCCCATTTTCAGCTGAGAACTAGGAAGTGGCCTCTAAATTTATCATGGCAGCCGGGCGAGGTGGTGCACACCTGTAATCCCAGGACTTGGAGGCTGAGATAGGAGGATTGCAGGTTCAAAGCCAGCCTTGGCAACTTAGTGGGGCACTCAGCAACATAGTGAGACCCTGTTTCCAAATAAGAAATAAAACTAGGCTGAGGATGTAGCTTGGAGGTAGAATGCCTCTGGGTTCAATCCCCAGTACCAAAAATAAAACAAAAATAAAAATAGGGGTAGGGGTGTAACTTGGAGATAGAATGCCACTGGATTCCATCCCCAGTATCACGAAAAAATAAAATAAAAATAAATAAATCTCTCATGGGATAGAAATGCTTACAGTCTCACACAGTCACGCATTTCTTGTGAGCACACATGGGCTGGGGTTGTGGTTCAGTGGTAGAACACTTGCCTAGCATGTGCAAGGCCCTGGGTTCAATCTCCAGTACTACATAAAAAAAATCCCTTTTGGGCACACATATACCATAGCACACAAGCACACACACTCACCAGCATGTGCACATGCACACACCTCTAACCCCAGTCCTTGGGAGGCTGAGACAGGAGGAATGCAGGTTCAAGGCCAGCCTCAGCAATTTAGCAAGACCCTGTTTCAAAATAAAAAATAGCTGGGCGTGGTGGCGCACGCTTGTAATCCCAGTACTTGGGAGGCTGAGACAGGAGGATGGCAGGTTCGTGGCCAGCCTCAGCTACTTAGTGAGGCCCTCAGCAACTTAGTGAGACCCTGTTTCAAAATAAAGAATAAAAAACAGGGCTGGGGGTGTAGCTCCGAGGTAGAAGCCCCTGGGTTCAATCCCAAGTGCCACAAAAATAAAACAAAATAAAATAAAATAAATAAAATAAAACAGGGCTGGGGTATAGCTCAGAGGTAGAAGGTCCCTGGGTTCAATCCTCAGTACCCCCCAAAAAACGTACAGCTGTGTCTGCACCCGCGGGCACTGGTCTGCTCCTTGTCCTGGGTACGCGTGCCCTGACCATGTTCCCAGAGCCTGCCTCCCAGGCCCAGAACCAGAGAGGGAGTAGGGCCCAGCACAGGAGAAGTCAGAGAGCAGGGCGGCAGGAGAGGAGGATGGGAGGCCAGGCCCTGTCTCCCCGGATTTATCCAACTAAATCCAACGAGCAGTAATGAACCCCCTGGGCCAGAGCAGCCCCAGAGCTCTCCTCTCTAGGCACGGGTGGTTCAAAGGGAAGCCTTTGATTCGCACCGACAGCTTTCGGATGGAACTGAATCTCTCCACACTCCGGCTCTCACATCTCCTTAGCTCTCCCCACCCCCACAGGACTCTCTCCCCACTCCAGCCATTCCCTCCCTGCTCCATGAAAAATACAACAGCCAGAGAGCCCCCCTCACGTCGTCGGATTCTCTCAGAGAAAAGAGGATTTCAATTCTCTGGGCTGGGCCGGCAAAGGGGAAGGAGAGGAGAGAGTGGGAGAGATCGGCACTTCTGATGGAGGAGGAGGGAGAGGGAAAGACAGGAAAGGAAGACAGAAATCCTGGCCAGCCTGAGGCCCACAGAAGCAGGCCCTTACACCTGAAGCGCCCAGAAGGGCAGGTCTGTGCCCACCCAGCCCACTGGGCAGGAGGGGTCTGGGTCTATTGACTTTGCTTTTTTTTGCCCCCTTTGATGCTGGGATTGAGCCCAGGGGCATTCTACCTCTGAGCTACACCCCCAGCCCTATTTAGTTTTTATTTGGAAACAGGGTCTCACTATGTTGCTGAGGCTAGCCTCAAACCCACAATCCTCCTGTTTCAGCCTCCCAAGTATTGGGATTACGGGCATATGCCACCCTTGATTTTGCTTTATACCAAGCCCAGCGCAGAGTCCTATAACGTCAGTATTTGCTGTGGCTGTCTTTAGTGGCAGTAACTCTTGCTCCCTTTGACAGAGAGGGCCTCAGGGGTGAGGAAACCCCACTGACATGCTGGAGAAGAGAGCTGAGTAGATGTCGGGTGCTACGGAGATGGGCTGCACAGTCCAAAATGGCACACTGCGCCCCAGGGGAGCGTCCGCATACTCAAGGTCTATCAGTACCTCCCAGCCCCTGCCCCAGGGACCCTGGAAAAGACACTAGACAGTGGGGGCTTCCCATGGCCTGACTGTACCCTCCTGCACCGCCTCCCCCTCCCTGTCCTTTTCCCAGAAGCCCAAGCCACAGGCAGAGCACCCAGACCCTCCTCCCTCACCCCAGCCTGCTCAGCCACAGCATCTCTAAGGTCAGGGGGACTCTTTCCGGGGGCCACAGGGGATTTGACAAGAGGCAACAGCCTGGATCCCTTGAATTCCAGCAGAACACAGGGACTGCTGGCGGTCATGGCAGCAGGGCAAGTGGGTTTGTCACCCAAAGAGGCAGGAGCCGAGTCCTTAGAAAGGCAAGGAGGTCAGGCATGGTGACGCACAGCTGTAATCCCAGTACTTGGGAGGCTGAGACAGGAGAATCGCAGGTTCAAAGCCAGCCTCAGCAAGTAGTGAGACTCATCAACCTAGCGAGACCCTGTTTCAAAACAAAAATAAAGCAGGGCTGGGGGTGTAGCTAGGAGGTGGACTGCCCCTGGGCTCAATCCCCAGTACCACAAAAAAAGGAAAAAGGAAAGGAAAGGAAAGGAAAGGAAAGGAAAGGAAAGGAAAGGAAAGGAAGGAAGGAAGGCCAGGTATGCACTGCCCTGCCAGGGAGGGGCAGAAGTCTCAGGAGGGGCAGGCACATCTGGTCTGGCTCTGCCACTAACCAGCTGTGTGGCTTTGGGGAACTCATGCGGCCCTTCTGCAGCTCAGCCTCCTGAAGCTGTCAGAGGAGGGGGCTGAGGAACATGGCCCCCGCGGCCTCCCCGGTCCCGTGCTCCAGCAGGGCCTCTGTCAGCTTGGGGGTGCTTCCTGACTTGGTCAAAGGCCCTTTCAGCTTCAGACTGAGGGGACCTGGAGTTCTGGGGGGCCCGTCCTGGCATTTCTGCACAACAGGGGTGGATAGACAGGTCTGAGACCGGGGAACGTGGCCGAGAGGACCCAGACGGGGTGTGTGGCACAGGAGAAGAAAGGCCATTCTCTGTGCTCCTCTGTAAGACCCTCAGAGCTCCTTACACTCCCTCCCTCCGGTGGGCTCCTGGTGGGTGAATGGAGGAGAGGGGACAGGGGAGCCGGGGTCCCCAAAGCCTCTTGCCAGCCCAGGCCGAGGCGCAGAACTCGGAGCTCGAACTGACAAAGGCTGGCAGGTGTGGCTGGAAACACTCCCACCCGCCCCATTTGGGCCTCCAGCCCCTGGGCACCTGGACCAGACCCACTGTGACAGCTCCATGCAAATGCACCCTGGCAGGGGACCCTGGGAATATTTTATGTGAAGGACAATGGCTTGGTGAGGCTGGCTGCAGCAGGTATGACAGGCGGGAGCAGGAAGGGGGCGCGGGATGGTGGCCGGTTCTGTCGAAAACCTGAGTTTCCATCTGGCTACAGTGGGCAAGGGAAGAGAGGTGGGAGGTGGGGGAGACAGGAGGCAGGTGGCAGGCCAGGACTTAGCTCAGATGGGGACAGAGACCAAGAGGAGGGAGTGAAAGAGAACCGAATCTAGGACAGCCAGAGAGAGCGCTGGCCTCCCCTAACCCACAGAGGCAACTGGATGACTGAGCCAGGAGCCCCTGAGCCCACAGAGCGGGCGGGAAAGAAGCAGGAGGTACAGGAGCAAAAGGGATTCAAAGACAAAAGGACATCGAGGGAAGGATGGATGGAAGGATGGGCAGAATTGCAGGCAGAAAGTCGGGAGCGAAGGAGAGAAAGCAGGGGGCAGGTGGAGAGAGGGAGGGGCTGAGGAAGAGGATTTTAAAGTCAGGTAAGAAAGGAGGAAGGAAGCGGGCACAGTAGCGTACACCCGTCATCCTAGTACTTGGGGGGGCTGACACAGGACGATCGCAGGTTCAAGACTAGTCTCAGTAACTCAGCAAGACCCTGTTTCAAAATAAAACATAAAACGGGCTGGGTGTAGCCGGGCGTGGTGGCGCACGCTTGTAATCCCAGTACTTGGGAGGCAGAGACCGGAGGATCCGGGTTCATGGCCAGCCTCAGTTACTTAGTGAGGCCCTCCGCAACTTCGTGAGACCCGGTTTCAAAATAAAGTATAAAAAATAGGGCTGGGGGTGTAACTCGGAGGTAGAACGCCCCTGGGTTCAATCCCCAGTACCACAAAAAAAAAAGGGGCTGGGTGTATAGCTGGGAGGTAGAATGTCCCTGGGTTCAATCCCCAGTGTCTCTGTCTCTCTCTCTGTCTCTGTCTCTCTCTCTCTGTCTCTCTCTCTCTCTCTCTCTCTCACACACACACACACACACACACACACACACACACACGAAGGAAAGGCGGGACTAAGGTGACACTACAGTGTGAACAACACAGAAATGAGACAGAGGTAGGAAAGGGGAGGAGAGAAAATTAATTTAGAAAGAGAACCTGAATGCCAGGGCCGGTGAGGGTCTTGGGGATCGATCACCAATCCAATACCCCTGATTGTGAGGAAACGGGAGGGCCAGGGAGGGAGGGACGGGTTTGGGGTGGGCATGTCTCCAAATCTCTGGTGGCTTTTTTTTTTTTTTTTGAGGTACCGGGGATTGAACCCAGGGGTGTTCTACCTCTGCGCTACACCCCCGGCCCTATTTTTTCATACTTTATTTTGAAACCGGGTCTCACGAAGTTGCGGAGGGCCTCACTAGGGAGAGAGAGAGAGAGAGGGAGAGAGACAGAGAGAGAGAGAGACAGAGAGAGAGAGAGAGACAGAGAGAGAGAGAGAGAGAGAGAGAGAGAGAGAGCACTGAGGCTGGCTGCGAACCCAGATCCTCCAGTCTCCGCCTCCCAAAGTACTGGGATTACAAGCGTGCAGTGCGCCACCATGCCCGGCTCTGGTGGCTTTGGAGCAGGCCTCTCAATAACGGAACAGGGCATACCCCAAAGCCTGCTCCTCCCACAGGGGGCAGGACGGGGGCAAGAAATCCCTTCCTAGAACTAAAAGAAGTGAAAGAAATCCCTTCCTAGAACTAAAAGAAGTGACTAGCCGGGCGTGGTAGAGCACGCCTGTAATCCCAGTACTTGGGAGGCTAAGACAGATGGATCACAGGTTCAAAGCCATCCTCAGCAACTTAGCAAGACCCTGTTTCAAAATAAAAAACAAAAAGGGCTGGGGGTGTAGCTCGTGGTAGAATGCACCTGGGTTCAATCCCCAGTACCAAAAAATGAAAGAAGCAACCAAAGAGTGGCAATGAGGGAGGAATCTCGGAGGAGGGTGAAAAAAAGATGGATAAAAAATAAGAAGCGAGCCGGGCACGGTGGCGCACGCCTGTAATCCCAGTACTTGGGAGGCTGAGACCGGAGGGTCGCAGGTTCAAGGCCAGCCTCAGCAAGTAGTGAGACTCTCATCAACCTAAAGGAGACCCTATTTCAAAATAAAAATAAAATATGGCTGGGGATATAGCTCCGAGGTAGAATGCCTTTGAGTTCAATCGCCAGTACAAAAAAAAAAAAAAAAAAGAAGAAAGAAAAGAGAGAGAGAAGCAAGAATTGAAACAAAGAGCCATGAGACCATCTGGGAGTGGAAAATGAGAAGAATGAAGATAAGGAGAGGGGGAGCAGGAGGGAAGAAATTGGAGAAGGTGGAGGGAGAGGCCAGCAGGAGAGGGCGGGAGGGTCTGGCCAGGCGGATTACCACCCTCTGGCCTCATCTGAAGGTCTTGAGCTTTTAGGTCAAAGAAAAGGAGAGAATTCTTTGCGAAATGGAAGGGATTTTGAAAGGATTAGCCGAGGAGGGGGAGGGGGAGGGAGAGAGAAGGTGGTGGGCAGCCTCTGAGGCAGCTGAGAAGCAGCCGAGATGGGGTCCTTGGCTCTCCCACAAATCCCACCAGGCTCCGCACCACCTACCCCGTCCTCCCTCCCACATGGTATCATCGAGGGGCTCTGATCCTGGCCCTCCGGGGACCCAGGTCAGTCAGGCACCCCCTCATCTCATCTCCTGCCTCCCCACCTCGCCTCTCCCTGGGCCTGGCCCCATTCCCCCCTCCCTGCAGCTCCATAATTAAGACAGCCCCAGTTCTGCTCGGAAAGCATCCGGCTGCTTGTTTAAACCCTCTTGGTTACCACCAGTGTGAACAGAGCTTCAAAGTATAGTCTGAGGCGAGCCAGGATGGCACCTCAGAGTCTCCCCAGCAGGCTGGAAGACCAGGAAGAAATGCACACTGGGGCCCAGGCCCCCGCCACAGAGGTCCCCTGGCAGTTTGAGGGGCAATCTCCTGAATAAATATCCACAGTGCTCAATGCTGAGGGAGCCAAAAAGAGCTGGCAGCAGCGGGGAAGAAATCCAGGTCCTCCCATAGCAGGCAGGTGCTCTTAAGGACACTTCTCTGCTTCTAAGTTTAATGAACTTTTATGTTTCCACAGCCCCAGCCCCACCTCCTCCATCAAGAAGAAGAAGAAGAAGAAGAAGAAGAAGAAGAAGAAGAAGAAGAAGAAGGAGAAGGCATAGTGGCGTGTGCCTGTAATCTCAGTATTTAGAAGGATGACATAGGAAGATCACAGGTTCGAGACCAGCTTCAGCAACTTAGTGAGACTCTCAGCAACCTAGCAAGACCCTGTTCCAAAATAAATAAAATAAAATAAAACATGGCTGAGGATGAAGCTCAGAGGTAGAATGCCCCTGATTCAATCCAAAGAAGAAGGAGATGGAAGAGGAGGAGGAGGAGGAGGAGGAGACCCAGGTGTAGACATTATTCTCCTTCTAGAACCTGGAACCTGTCATCACAGACGACTCTGTAGGTTTCTCTAGCACCTCCGGATGGACCACGTGGGTCTATATGCCAGATGAGCAGCCAGTGTGGGAAGGCACGGGGCTCTGCTGAGTGCCCCAGGCTCTCCACTAGTGCTTCTGAGAAAGGCGGGCTCCATAAGCACTGGACAAGCCCACGGCCCAGGCGCCTGCCCCAGCCCCAGGACTTACGTACACACCACAGGCCACACATTAATGACCACAGATCCACTCAGCACAGAGCTGTGAGCTCCCGTCACTAGGGATGCCCAAGAGAAGGCCGGACAACCACCTGCAGCGCCGTCCCCAAGGGCTCTGGGCAATATTCACACTCTTTCAACTCAGGTGCATTTTATTTTAAACCACCCAGCTACATCCTCACTCCCACTTTTTTTTTTTTCAGAACTGGGGATTGAACCCAGGTGCATTCTACCTCCGGGCTACACCCCCAGCCCTATTTTTTATTCTTTATTTCAAAACAGGGTCTCACTAAGTTGCAGAGGTCCTCACTAAGTAGCTGAGGCTGGCCGCGAACCCGGATCCTCCGGTCTCAGCCTCCCAAGTACTGGGATTACAAGCGTGCGCCACCACGCCCGGCCTTAAGCAGGATACTCTTGCAGAGTGATTTTGGAGTAACATTCTATTTATCACAGTGCCTGCAGAAATGCAAGCCTCATTTGTCTTCCCCTTGCGAAAGCTGAGACTTAGAGGCATCCCGTAGCTTGTCTGACGCCTTGCAGTGGGCCTGCTATGAAAGGAGGAAAGCTGGTTCCACGGAAAGACGCCCTTTTCATCCAGCCTCCCACGTCTGGCCCCCAACAGATGTTCATTCTTTATCTTGTGAGTTTAGGGACTGCACCTCCTAGGTCCTTTGCCCTTCGTTAAAACCAGGAAACTTGCTGGGAGTGGTGGTGCACGCCTGTAATCCCAGTACTTGGGAGGATGAGACAGGAGGATCACAGGTTTGAGGACAGCCTCAGCAGGTAGTGAGACTCATCAACCCAGTCAGACCGTTTAAAAAATAAAAATAAGCCGGGCGTGGTGGCACACGCTTGTAATCCCAGTACTTTGGGAGGCGGAGACCGGGGGATCCGGATTCGCGGCCAGCCTCAGCTCTTTCTCTCTCTCTCTCTCCTTAGTGAGGCCTTCTGCAACTTCGTGAGACCCGGTTTCAAAATAAAGTATAAAAAATAGGGCCGGGGGTGTAGTGCGGAGGTAGAATGCCCCTGGGTTCAATCCCCGGTACTGCAATAAAAAAAAAAAAAGAGAGAGAGATATGTGAACTATACACATGTGTGGATGAGAATTGCACTGAGCCTGGAAGACAAGCAGGCCTTGGACAGCCAGAGGACTGGGGGAAGGGCCTTTCAGACAAAAGGAACAGCGCGGACCAAGACATGAAAGTCCAGCGAGCAGCTGGAAGTGGCGGGGACTCGGGCACATGAAGAAATCCAAACCGGATCAGACATCTTTAAACATTGAATACTTCCTCTTTCTGGGCATTCCTCAGTCTCTACCCTCCAGAAACTTCTGGACTGTTGAGGGAGAACAGACACAGACAAAGAGAGAGAGAGGTCCTGATTCAGAAAGACAGAAGCGGCAACTGTGGCTGCGTATGTGTCAACCTGGCGAGGTTTGGGGTGGGTTTGAGAAGAGTCCGAAGGAATAGGGTGCATGTGGCTGTGTGTGTGTGTGTGTGTGTGTGTGTGTGTGTGTGTCCTGTTTTTCATTCAGCTGTCCATAAGCATGTGAATGTTACTACGTGTCTATATGTGAGTATTGGTATGTAGTTATCGGGAGGCACACACCTAGCCTCAGCAACTTAGCAAGCCCCCTATTCCAAAAGAATTTCTTTTTTTTTTTCTTTGGCGGTACTAGGGAGTGAACCCAGGGGCATTCTACCTCCGAGCTATACCCCCAGCCCTGTTTTTTATTCTTTATTTTGAAACAGGGTCTCGCTAAGTTGCGGAGGGCCTCACTAAGTAGCTGAGGCTGGCCGTGAACCTGTGAACCTCCTGTCTCCGCCTCCCAAGTACTGGGATTACAAGCGTGTGCCACCACGCTTTATTTTTATTTTGAAACAGGGTCTCACTAAGTTGTGGAGGGCCTCACTAAGTAGCTGAGACTGGCTGCGAACCCGGATCCTCCGGTCTCAGCCTCCCAAGTACTGGGATTACAAGTGTGCGCCACCACGCCCGGCTTCTCAGAATTTTAAAAAAGTAAAAATGGCTGCAGGTAAGCCAGGCATGGTGTCATAGGCTTGTAATCCCAGTACTTGGGAGGCTGAGACAGGAGGATCACAGGTTCGCGGCCAGCTTCGGCAACTTAGGCCCTCTGCAACTTAGTGAACCCTGTTTCAAAATAAAATAAAATTGGGCTGGGGGTGTAGCCCAGAGGTAGAACATCCCTGGGTTCCATCCATCCCCAGCACCCAAAAAAAAAAAAAAGGCTGGGGGTGTAGCTCAGAGGTAGAACACCCTGGGTTCAATTCCCAGTACCACAACTCCAACCCTGCAAAAAAAAAAAAAAAAAAGCAAAAAACTAGGGAGAAAAGAGGGCACTTTCTGCCTATAACCAGGACACGCTAGGTTTTTCCAATGAATCTCCATTAAAAAGATTTCCTGCACAGGCGCTTCTAGAAACCCCAAGTTGGGGTCATCGGGATCAATCCTGCATAAAGTAAAAGCAGCTCCAACCCGCCGCTGAATCGATCCATCTAACTTGGCCCACTCTCCACGTGCTGGGGGCAATGGAATGTTAATTTGCTGCAGGGAGTCTAGGGAGCCTGGAAGTGGAGGCTCCGTAATTAACAGTCCTAGGAGCAGGGTCTCAATATGGCGGCGCTCAAGGAGCAGCAGCCTGCTCGGGGAGCTCTGGGCTCCTGGTGTCTGCTTCCAGTCGTTCCTGTTCTGCTGGCCTGCACTTGCTTCTCAGGTGGTACAGGAATGCGCAGAGCTGAGGAAGACCAGGAAAGCGCCCACCATCATCTTACCAAGAAAGCAAGGAAGGAAGGAGGGAGGGAGACAGAGAGGATGGGAGGAAGACCAACCCACTTGTATCCTGCTGGCTACACCGCCATCTCCGCCCTCTCCTGGTGTCCTAGCAGACCACAGCCTGCCCCACTTCCTTCAAATCCCCCTGGTCCAGCCAGTCTTCCCAGAGAGGCTGCAAGAGGTCTTGGTTGTCCTTTCCCCTCTCTTCCAAGCCAGCCACTCTGGCCTGGGTCCTCGTCAGCCTCTCCCGCACGCCTTTCTCAACTTTTCTTTTCTTTTTTTTTTTTCTTTTCTTTTGGCACTAGGGATGGAACCCAGGGGCATTCTACCTCCAAGCTACATCCCCAGACCTATTTTATTATTTGGAAACAGGGTCTCACTAGGTTGATGAGACTCTCACTACTTGCTGAGGCTGTCCTGGAACTTGAGATCGTCCTGTCTCAGCCTCCCAAGTACTGGGATTACAAGTGTGCACCACCACGCCCGGCTCTTTCTCAACTTTTCTATCCACCCCAAACTCTGCTGTTCTGGGGATACTCAACCCTGCTCACTTGTCTCTTTGTCCTGCATCAGCACCTTCCAGTCCCAGCATTCCCCAGACACCAGAGGAGGAGCCAGGCGCAGGCTACAGGGGGAGGTTTTCACACGGGAAGCTGCAGAGCGTAGCTGGGTGGGACTGTGGCTGAGGACCCAGACATCAGGGTGCAAAAAGACATCAAGAAAGCGGTTCCTTCACACTCCTTGTTCCCAGCTTCTCTCATTCTTTCCTTCCTTCCTTCCTTCTTTTTTTTTTTTTTTTGAGTACTAGGGAGATTGAACACAAGAGTGTTCTACCTCCGAGCTAAACCCCCAGTCCATATATATATATAATTTTTTTAGAATTTTGAAACAGGATCTCGCTAAGTTGCTGAGGATCTTGCTAAATTGAAGAGGCTGGCCTCAAATCTGCAATTCTCCTGTCTCAGCCTCCTGAGTCCTGGGATTACAGGCATGTCCTACCATGCCCAGCTTTTCCTTCCTTTTTTTGTTTTTTGTTTTGCGGTACTGGGGATTAAACCGGGGACATTCTACCTCTGGGCTACAACCCCAGCCCTATTTTATATTTTATTTTGAAACAGGGTCTCGCTAGGTTGCTGAGAGTCTCACTCCATTGCTAAGGCTGTCCTCAAACCCGTGATCCTCCTGTCTCAGCCTCCCAAGTACTGGGATTACAGGCATGTAACCACCATGCCTGGCTTCCTTCCTTTTCTGAACTCCCTGCGTTCCCCCTTCCCCGGGGAACGGGGAGGAGGTCTCTTCTTTCTCTACCTCCGTTGCCCTGGTCTCCGCAATAACCTAATGATTTCTCATTTAGCTGCCCTCCATGCGGGGAGGCTCCCTTTGATTGCTTGTGACACCAATCTCACAACAAATTTAGCACCTCGTTTTCCTGGATGAGCCAATATTCCCCCTCGATTATCTCCTGGAGAGGAGGGACAGGGCCCTGTGCATTCCAACGAGCTGCCCCTGCCTTCCCTGATATCCGTCAATCAAACTCACAGTCCTCAGTGGCCAGATGGGGGAGGTTCTCAGGGAGCCCAGAAGCCAGGGAAGGGCCGAGGAAGGGCAGGGCACAGAAGCCTCCAGAAACCAGGTCCTCAGAGGGAAGGTGGGGCTGGGAGCAGTTTGACCTTTGCTGTTCTGGAACTCCCTTTGCACTCCACTCCCAAAGTTTTGGTATTTCATCCAGCCGCCCTCGGCGCTCTGGGCTTGGGGTCGACCCTGGAGTCACACTATTTTACCCAGAAGGAAATGAGAGGAAGAGACTCCTCCGGGCTTCGTGCCCCCATCTGGCACCACGGAGGAAAGAGAAAGAGGAGGGGGGGGGCAAGAACGTATGGCTTAAAGGCAAGAGGGGCCGGCTCCCCAAAGGATGGAGAAGACTCCACAGCTGCGAACAGAGGGCCGTGTGTAAGCGTGAGGGCCGGGGCTGGTGGCGGAGGGGAAGGAGCGCCTGGTGAGGAAGCGGGAGATGGAGAAGGAGGGCCAAGTGTCGGGGACCCCAGGACGCCAGCTGCAAGAAGAGGACAGACGTCTCTGCACCTCCTCCAGGGGCGCAGGACGCAGGCTTCCCGCTAGGAGAGGTGGAGGAGGAGCAGGAGGGGACGGGAAGGACTATCACCAGGAGGGTCGGCAGATGGTCGCTGTCATTAAAGGGATTGCAGTAAATCCGGGAAGCCTTAGACAGCACAGACAAGCTTGGTTAAGTGGTGGGAGGGGAGAATTAAGGAGAAGAGCCCTGGAGGAAGGAACTTAGCTGGAAACCTATGCCAACCTATATGGCTTGAGGTTTCCAACGCCACACAGTGACCCCTACCCCAACTTCAACCCCAACACTAATTCCAAGGCCAAAGGAGTCCTAACAATCACTCGAAACCCCAAATCTTTTTTCTTCCCCCCGGTACAGGACATTGAACCCAGGGGCATTCTACCTCCAAGCTACACCCAGCCCTATTTTATTTTTATTTGGAAACAGGGTCTTGCTAGGTTGATGAGAGTCTCACTACTTGCTGAGGCTGTCCTTGAACCTGCGATCCTCCTGTCTCAGTCTCCCAAGTACTGGGATGACAGGTGTGAGCCGCCACGTCCGGTTTTTATTCTTTTTATTTTGTGATAGGATCTCACTAAGTCGCTGAGGGAATCACTAAATTGCTAAGGCTGACCTTGAACCTACAATTCTCCTATTTCAGCCTCCCTGGGATTACAGGCACACACCACGGCACCCGCCTTAACCCCAAATCTTAAGTAGAACATGAGCCTCTAGAAGAAAAGTTATGAAAAGTCCCCTCAGTGCCGGCTCAGCAGAAGTGACCAACAGATGTTTCTTGAATAAATGAGTCCCTTACCTTTGACCTCTATCCTGATCAGTAATGCCCGTTTCCAGCCTGACCCCTTCTGCCTCCTCTCTGAGCGCTAGCCAGTCCCAAACCCCAGCTCTGACTATGCCCCGTCCTCCCCCTAAGGACCACTGTGCCTAACTCCAGTCTCATTTCACCTAACCCCGGTCTCAGCCTTTTCCTGCCCCCCTACAACCCCATTGATGAAGTTCTCAGAATTCAACAGGGCCATCCGAGTGTGGTGGCGCACACCTGTAATCCCAGTACTTGGGAGACTGAGACAGGAGTGTCGCAGGTTCAAGGACAGCCTCAGCAAGTAGTGAGACTCTCATCAACCTAGCGAGACCTTGTTTCAAAATAAAAATAAAAATCAGGCTGGGGGTGTAGCTCAGAGGTAGAATGCCCCTGGGTTCCATCCTCAGTACCCCCCCCCAAATCAACGAGGCCATCAAAGGCAGAGGCCAGCAACAGGTGCCAGTGTGACCCGAGGTTACAGCAAGATCAACGTGGCCTGAACTCTCAGACCAGCATGGATTCCCTCACTCTCTCACTGTCTCTAACCCAGCACCCCAGCTTCCTGCCCCCGGTGTCCCACCTCCTGCCACAGTGGCTGGGCTTGGGGGCTGGTCCACGCAGAGGAGGCTCAGGACAAAGGAACATAAGTATGATTTAAAGCCCAGTGTGGTGGCGCACGCCTGTAATCCCAGTACTTGGGAGGCTGAGATAGGAGGATCACAAGTTGGAGACCAGCCTCAGCCACTTGGGTGAGACTGTAAGAACCTAGCGAGACCCTGTTTCAAAACAAAAAGATAAAATAAGACTGGAAGTGTAGCTTGGAAGTAGAGTACTTCTGAATTCAATCCCCAGTACAAAAAAAAAAAAGTGAGTTAAAGCCGGGTGTGATGGCCAGGCCTGTAAACCCAGTACTTAGGAGGCTGAGACAGGAAGGTTGCAGATTGAGGCCAGCCTCGGCAACTCAGCGAGACCCTCAGCAACTTAGCGAGACCCTATTTCAAAATAAAAATAAAATAGGGATGGGAGCGTAGTGCAAAGGTAGAATGCCCTTGGGCTCAATCCCTTGAAGATGAAAAAAAAAAGTGTGTTAAATCTGAAGAGGCAAATTTGGGCAAGCAGAACCCAACATCTTCCAGCCACAGCCCGGACGTGTTGCCCAGACTCGGGCGCAGGGAGGGTGCTGGAGGTGCTGAACCACTCTGGGGCCTGTTCCTACTGCCACGGGACTGGAGCAGGGGCCTCCCTCTCGCATCCCCAAGGAGCAGGGCTCTCTGCCTCTCGGAGGACCTGTCTCTGCGGCACCTGGGAGAAAAGCTGAATATTATGTTCCGCTCTTGCTGCAGCCAAATCTGATTATCAGGACGCATGATGGATGAGCTGGGTTTGGACCCCCAGCTCCCGGAGTGGGATGATGGAGCTCGCCTGTCAGGCTTTCCCTGGGGGATGACGCGCCGGTCCCAGGTGTCCCTTGGAAGTGCATGTCTAAGAGATGTCTCCCGCACCGAGATGCCCCTGGAGACTGGAAATCCCGCCTGGATTCCCTTTGAGATCCAAGGCACCTGCACGAGCTCCCCCAAGTCCTGCAGGAAGCAGGACCAGGAACCCTGGTACCGCGATCCCTGGCCCGGAGTGGGACCCACTGCCTCTGGCCAGCTGTACCACCCGCGGGGGCCACCACAAGGGACGGGGTGGGAAAGCCGGTCTCTGCTCTAGGCTAGGGGCCTCCGGGCATTTCTCGGTGACAGCCCTGGGTCTCGAAGCCTGGGGCAGGGCAGGGAAGGAGGAGGGAGAGAGACCGTACAGAATAATAATGAAGGATTTTTAATAACTCGTCAGCGCTGGTGTCAGCTGAACGGCGGCGGCGGCGCAACCCACTGGGAAAACTTGGTGAAGAGATTGTCTGCCTTGGAAGCCAGAGGAGACAGAGGGGCCGAGGGCAGGGAGGAAGGGCCCGGCCCCAGCACCGCGAAGCTTCCAGTGAGCATCTCGCCAGCCGGGCATAACCAAGAGCAGACAATCGCAGAGGCCGGTTGGCCTCCTGGAGCTTCTGCCCGGGCCAGACTCACAGACACTCGACCTATGAGGACTGGACAGAGCTCAGCCAAGACGCCCCTCCGAAACAACGAGACCCCCAGCTTGCCCTTGAAGTCAATCAACCAGAAGCAACTGCAGGCTTATCAAAGGACTTCTCTCCTCCCAATTCACCAAGGAGTTGTTTGAAGCAGCAGTGTCGTCAGAGAGGGCTGAGAAGGCCCCTGGTGGCCGCCTTTGCAATGGCCTCGTTTCCCAGACAGGACACTGAGGTCCAAACACATCACAGACGGTTGGCTGCAGAAGCAGGACTCCTCCAAACCAAAAATCCAGGTCGCCTAAATATTAATACGATTTCACTTACAAAAACAGAATTTCCATGTACTTTTTGGAGGGCCACCTGCTCCGGAGGGCGGTACCCAGTCTTCCCCACTCCCACACAGTGTTAGGGATCAAACCCAGGGGTGTCATTCTATCTTCTAGCTACATCCCCAGCCCTATTTTTTAATTTGGAAACAGGGTCTCACCATGTTGCCGAGAGCCTGGCTAAGCTGCTGAGGCTGGCCTCGAACCTGCAATCCTCCTGTCTCAGCTTCCCAAATCCCAAGATTACATGCCTATCCCACCATGCTGGGCGGCAGCTGTGAGGTGTCATAACCATTCCACACCCTCTCTTCTCAGCTTATCTTAGGAGGCCTTTCTGGAAGCAGTCGTTGTGGCCATGAGTTGGGAAATAGAGAGCTGGGTGGGGGCAGAGGGCTCAGTGGCATGGATAGAGGAGGAAAATCAGTGGTCTGCCAACAGCCTGGGAGAGGCTTTCCCTACATGTATGTGAAAGGCGCAGGGTCTGTGGTGAGAGGGCTAAGAAAGTTCTAGGTTTTAGAGGGCAAGGCCCCTAAAGGTTTAGGGCGTACTGA
Source organism: Glis glis (assembly GCA_004027185.1). NCBI lineage: Eukaryota > Metazoa > Chordata > Mammalia > Rodentia > Gliridae > Glis > Glis glis. Next base: position 37,336 of record PVJS01006489.1, on the reverse strand, counting down.
GCAGAGCACCAGGAACAAAGCAGGGATGCTTCCCGGATGCAGAGACATGAGCTGGCTGGGTTCCCCCGGAATCCCGCAGAGCATCCGGCAGGCCCCAGCCCCCTAATATTTTTTTAATTTATTTATTTATTTTTGCGGTACTGGGGATTGAACCCAGGGGCATTCTACCTCCAAGCTACACCTCCAGCCCTATTTTTTTATTCTTTATTTTGAAACAGGGTCTCACTAAGTTGCAGAGGGCCTCACTAAGTAGCTGAGGCTGGCCGCGAACCTGGATCCTCCGGTCTCAGCCTCCCAAGTACTGGGATTACAAGCGTGCGCCCGGCTCCCAGCCCCCAAATAAATAATGCAGAGCAGAGGAGCTGTCTGTCACTCAGTTGTGCTTGTACTAGGCCACAGGGCAGTGGCAGGGCCTCACCCTGCTATCCTCAGACCCCTGGGTGGCGGCGTCTCTGCAGCCACAGGCACCCAATCAGAGGTGGTTTGTCTGTTCCTTTGGCACTGGGGATCGAACCCAGGGCATTCTACCTCCAAGCTGAACCATCAGCCCTATTTTATTCTTTTATTTTGAAACTGGGTCTCACTAAGTTGCTGAAGGCCTCGCTAAGTTACTGAGGCTGGCCTCGAACCAGCAATCCTCCAGGTTTGGCCTCCCGAGGACTGGGTTTACAGGCATGTGACACCATGCCCAGCTTTTGTCGGAGACGAATAAAAGAGAATTGCAGGTTTGGAAGAAGGGGACAGGGAGTGGCCACGGGTGGCACTTCCATATTCTGTCAGAAGGCCAGGACTGAGTGATTGCCTCATTTCGGAAAGAGAAACTATGGTACCGAGAAGTAGCACAGGTTCCAGATGAGGAGTCCAGAGGGGAGACCCAGGCGTCGGCCTCCAGCCCAGCCCAGCCTGCCCAGCCAGCGAGCTGCTCTGGAAGATGTAAAGTACTATCTAAACGTGATGCATTATTAACACTTTAGAAAGCATATTTCACAGACACCCTGCCGGAGCTGGAAAATGAATTCTTCCTCCTGCTCCCCAGCAGGGGAATTATTGTTGGAGCCAAATGTGACAGCAGCGACGTGTGACGGGGGCCAGGAGTGGGCAGGTGAGGGTGCAGGCCGTGGACACCACGCGGGCAGGCCCTGAGCGCTCCTCCTTTGCTGGGGCCTTGAATGGGATGCTTGGACGCTGTCCAGGTAGGGCAGCCAGCCTGGCCCCTGCCTCTCCCCTCCTGGTGGTCAGCCTTCTAGGGTCCCTGGCAGAAGGTAGAAACAGCCCATGACTGGTCCCTTACCCCATGCCTGCTGAGCACCTCCCCAGGTGCCTGAAGGACTTCCAGAGGGAGGAGGGTGCTCCGGCTGGTGGGGGAGGCAGGCCCTTAGGAGGGACACAGGAGGGCTTCCTGGAGGAGGGAATGGATCTGGATGGGGAAGCAGTGCCCCCAGACGGGCCCAGAGGGGTAAAGAGAAGGGTGTTGATAAATAGGGCCTCGTTGGCTAGGTGCAATGATGCACCCCTGTGATCCCAGTACTTGGGAGGCTGAGAGAGAAGGATTGCAGGTTCGAGGCCAGCCTCAGAAATTTAGCAAGACTCTCAGCAACTCAGTGAGCCCTGTTTAAAAAAAGAATACACACACACACATATCAATGCCTAGTGCCAATTTTTTTGTGTGTGCGTGTGGTACCGGGGATTGAACCCAGGGGCATTCTACCTTCCAAGCTACACCCCCAGCTCTATTTTATTTTTATTTTGAAACAGGGTCTTACTAGGTTGCTGAGAATCTCACTACTTGCTGAGGCTGTCCTTGAACCTGCAAGCCTCCTGTCTCAGCCTCCCAAGTACTGGGATTTCAAGAGTGCGCCACTAGGCCCAGCTCCAAAAAACTTTCTTTTAAATAGGGACTGGTGGTGCCCGTTTGGGCTGGAAGGAAAAGAGCGGGCAGGATGGGGTGGGAGGATTATCTCCCCAGCAGAGCAGAGGGAGGAAGCATGGGTCAGCTGCATCCGGTCCTCCCCTAGAAGCACAGCCAGGAGGAGGGAGGAGGGAGGTGAGCGGGAGTCCCAGTGGAAGAGGGAGAGTGGCCAAAGTCACTGCCGCCCCCTCCGGGACCCCCACTCGGCGTCCTCCTCCAGAGTGCTGGGCCTCTATCCCTCTGTCCCGTTGGCAATACAGGCGGCTTATAATTAGGCATGGGGAACAGACACACCAATTTTCAATTAAAACCTTATCTACGGGGTGCACAGATACAAAGGCGGGGAGGTTTGATCCTTCTCTAAGCCAGCCTTCAATATTTGCAGTGCCTGGAAGGAGACACAGGGAGGGCGCCCAGGCAGCCCCGGCGACATATAAATTCTGCTCATAATTACATGACTTTCAACACCACGAGATGCCAATAAAGTATTTGCAAGGCACACAAATTAACAGCATGTTGGCATCCCCGAGACGGCGCTTAGCCGGCCAGGGCACCGGGAGGGGCTGCTGCTCCTGCTTCTGAAGCTGGAGGAACTGAGGTAACCAGTACGGATTCTCCCTCACTTCTCCACACAGACACCCCAGACTCAGGCCCCCCAGACCTGCCAGCTTATCTCTTGGGTCCCCAGCTCTGAGCTATAAAAGATGTAACAGCCAGGCGCAGTGGTAAACACCTGTAATCTCAGTACTTGGGAGGCTGAGACAGAAGGATTGAAGGTTCAAGGCCAGTCTCAGCAATTTATCGAGGCCCTCAGCAACTTAGCAAGACCCTGTTTCAAAATAAAAAGGGCTAGGGGGTATAGCTTGGAGGTAGAATGCCCCTGGATTCAGTCCCCAGGACCAAAAGAAAAAAAAGAAAGAAAAGAAAAAAGTAAAAGATTAGAGTTGTGTTTCTTCCAGAAGGAAGCAGAAGGGATCTGAGGAGACATAAGTGTGGAGCTGCTAGCTTCAAACAGCTGTTGGCGATGACAGCAAGTGCCAGGCTGGAGGAGCTCAGGAGGGGCCCCTCCCACTCGGCGTGGTGTCTTTCCTTGCTGCCACCTTCTTCAGGAGGTCCTCCAGCAGGCGGAGCCACACTGGTCTCCTCATTTCAGTTCCTTCAGAGGTGGCAGAGTTTCAAGTGCGTGGACCAAGAAAGTGCGGCTCCGCCTGAGCCCGGCTCCATTAGTGGTAAAACAGAAAGGGGGCGCAAGAGAGCCCCTGGCAGCCGGCGAGGCGGTGCACACCTGTAATCCCAGTACCTGGGAGTCTGAGGCAGGAGGAGCACAGGTTTGAGGCCAGCCTTGGCAACTTAGCAAGACCCTGTTTCAAAAAAAGGAAGGGGGGGCAGGGGAGCAGCGCAGAGGTAGACTGAGTTCAATGAGAGAGAGAGAGAGAGAGAGAGAGAGAGACAGAACGCGCGTGCCACTCCCAGCCTGGTGTAGCTTGGTGGTAGAGCACTTGCCTAGCGTGCAGGAGGCCACAAACCACAACTCCAGCTCTGCCACTTACTACCAGGAAGACAGAGGGCAGGTGCGCCAGGACCCCCTCTAGGCCTGCTCCTCCTGTGTAAAGTGACCGGGCTGTACACCAAGATGGCATGAGCTCTCTGAGAAAGTGTCATGAGGAGTCCCCACCACCACCCAACCCCTGCACAAGCTTGGCCATCAGCCCCTTAGGCAGAGCCAGTGCACGGTGGAAGATAATCAGAAATTAATAGTAAGCTGGGCATGGTGGCGCACACTTGTAATCCCAGTATTTGGGAGGCTGAGACAGGAGGATCGCAGGTTTTAGGACAGCCTCAGCAACTTAGCGAGGTTCTCAGCAATCTAGAGAGACCCTGTTTCTAAATAAGATATAAAATTGGGCTGGGGGTGTAGCTTGGAGGGAGAATGCCTCTGGATTCAATCCCCAGTAGCAAAAGAAAAGAAAAGAAAAGAAATTAAATAATAGTAATAATGATTCGGCCATAGATATCTACAGGCAACTTTGTGGCAAGAAGTGTGTGTGTGTGTGTGTGTGTGTGTGTGTGTGTGTGTGTGTGTGTCTGCGCGCGCGCGTATGTGTTAGTTAGTTACTGGGGATTAAACCCAGAGGCGTTCTACCTCTGATCTACACCCCCAGCCCTTTTTTTATTTTTTGTTTTGAAATAGGGTCTCCCTAGGTTGCTGAGAGTCTTGCTATGTTGCTGAGGCTGTCCTCGAACCTTTGATCCTCCTGTCTCAGCCTCCCAAATACAGGGACTATAGGCATCCACACCACAGCACCCGGCCTCAATTCTGTTTTATTCCAACCAGCAGACCAAGCACTGGAGACCTACTATGCGCCAGAGAGTGTGCTGAGCACCTCGGGAGAAGGGGATTAATGAGGCATAGCCTTGCCCTCAGGCATTAACAATGAGTATCTTTTGTTAAATGGAAGGCTTGGGTCGCGCAGCAGCATGGCGCGGGACAGGACTGACTCATTTTAGTGGCGGGAAAAGGAGAAAGGCGGAATCCTTTTACTTGAAAACCAGAGTGAAGATGACCTCCTACAGCCAGAGCCGGCCCGCAGTAAAACCAGAAGCCTAAGTTGGTCTCCAGATCCCTAATCAGGTACTGTCTTCATGCCCCATCCCCCTAGTTCCCTGTCACTATAAAGGTCTCAGAGCCCTGGACTGCAGTGCCTGGTGGCCTCTCGGGCAAGTGACTTCTTGCTTTAATGGACAACAGTGTGCTGTGTTCCTGTTGCCTCCAAGGCCTCTGTCTGCTTGCCTTGACCTTCTGCAGAACTCTGGCACACAGGGAACGAGCTCGATCCTCTGCTTCACGAGGCGACTGCCAGTGTACTCCTGGGACTCAGGGGTGCAGCCACCGTCCCTGGGACCTGACGACCTCAGGCCTGCCAGCCACATCTGCTAACCGGGCATGCCCACGCACGCATGCACACCCCATTGTCCTCCAACCCCACCTCCAGACAATGTTTGGTTTTTGTTGTTATTGTTTTGTTCTAGGAATTGAACCCAAGGGCATTCTACCTCCAAGCTACACCCCGAGCCCTTTTTATTTTTTATTTGGAACCAGTCTCACTAAAGTGCTGAAGCTGTCCTAGAACCTGCCATCCTCCTGTCTCAGCCTCTCTGGGATGACAGGCGTGCGTCACCACACCTGACAATGTTTTTTGGCTTTAACCCCAATGAAATGCCAAGGCCCTGGTCCTCATCCAAGGCTTCCCAGGCATTGCTCAGCAGCAGGGGAGACCAGCTCGGTCCACAGAAGTTCTGGACTCTGACTTGGATGAGCCTCCCTAGTTTGCCAGGGAGCTGAGGCTGCTGCAACATGGGTCTTCCTGGCTTTGTTTCCTTAGTTCTTCAGCCCGGTCACCCTGCTACCTCCTCACCCCCCATTTAAACCCAGGACTCAGCCCAGACTCTCCCCTGACTTGTGCTGTAGCAAGCACCACTGCATATCCATCCTAAATAGGCGCCGATTTCACCCCTTCCCCTCCACCCGCCACCTTGATGCGAGTCCTCTTCATCGCTCCCTTGGATGAGTGCAATAACCTGCTAATTGGTTCCCCAGCCTCCAGCTCACTCCTCTTAAATCCATTCTCTACACCGTGGTCAGAATGAGCTTTGTAAAGCACAAATCTAATGATATCATCGCCCCGTGTAAAAACCTTCAATGGCTCCCCATTGACTTCAGAAGAAGTTCAAATCAGGTTAGGTCCTGCCCAATCTCGCTGCTGTTTACCTCGTTAGCATCCTCTTCAGCTCCAATGTGCGCTTCATGGATAGAAAGATCCAGGCCCACACCAAGCAGCTTCCTACCTCAGGTCGGGCCATAGGACACACCCCTCTCCTGTCCCTTGAAACCCTCTTCCTCATCCTGCAGGTGAGGTTCAGGCTTAGTGCCTAGGAGACTCCCAGCCTGACCCAGAGGCCCAGCTGAGCTCCATGGTGCCTGCACACCGAGCTCAGCTCTGTGGGGACAGGCACTGTGTTTTTAGTTCATCTATTTTTTTTTCAGTACTTGGTTGTTAAATGAAGGGCCCCAAGAGCCGGGCATGGTGGCGCACGCTTGTAATCCCAGTACTTGGGAGGCTGAGACCGGAGGATCCGAGTTCGCAGCCAGCCTCAGCTACTTAGTGAGGTCCTCCGTAACTTCGTGAGACCCAGTTTCAAAATAAAGGATAAAAAATAGGGTCAGGGGTGTAGCGCGGAGGTAGAATGCCCCTGGGTTCGATCCCCGGTACCGCAAAAAAAAAAAGAAAAAAAAATGAAGGGCCCCACACCTGCTAGGCAAGCTACCATTGAGCTACACCCCCAGTCCTTTTTATTTTTCATTCTGAAACAAGGTCTAAGTTGCAGAGGGCCTCGCTAAATTGCTGAGGCTGGCTGCAAACCTGTGAGCCTCCTCTCTCAGCCTCCCAAGTACTGGGATTATAGGCATGCACCACCATGCTCAGCTCTGTTTCTTGGTTTTCAAAATGAAGACAGCATTAGTATTAGGTACATTTTAAACATTATCATTATTTTTCTTCCTTCCATCCTTCTTACTGGCAGTTTCTAGATGTCTAACCCTCCTTAATCTTTTGGGCTAGACAGATCTTACCAACACCCAAGGAAGCCAAGGACTGTAGGCCTAGAAAGTACAAGGAAGGACTGGGTGTGGCGATGCATGCCTGTAACCCCAGTACTTGGGTGGCAGAAACAGGAGGATCACAGGTTGAAGGCCGGTCTCAGCAATTTAGCAAGACCCTCAGCAACTTAGCAAGACCCTGTTTTGAAATAAAAAATAAAAAGGGCTGGGGTGGCTGGGCGTGGTGGTGCATGCTTGTAATCCCAGTACTTGGGAGGCTGAGACAGGAGGATCGCAGGTTCGAGGACAGCCTCAGCAAATAGTGAGACTCTCGTTAACCTAATGAGACCCTATTTCAAAATGAAAATAAAAAATAGGGCTGGGGGTGTAGCTCAGAGGTAGAATGGCCCTGGGTTTAATCTCTAGTCAGAAGGAAGGAAGGAAGGGAGGGAGGGAGAGAGGGAGGGAGGGGAGGGGGAGGACACACAAAACATCTTTTTTATTTTATTTTTATTTATTTTTTATTTATTTGCGGTACTAGGGATTAAACCCAGGGGCATTCTACCTCCGAGCTACACCCCCAGTCCTATTTTTTATTCTTTATTTTGAAACCGGGTCTCACTAAGTTGCGGAGGGCCTCACTAAGTAGCTGAGGCTGGCCGCGAACCTGGATCCTCCGGTCTCAGCCTCCCAAGTACTGGGATTACAAGCGTGCGCCACCACGCCCGGCTCAGACCATCTTTTTTAGACCACTCTTGAACTCTAGCAAACATCTTGAAGTTAGAGAAAGTGAAGCAAAGGCAGGAACAAGAGATGAGCAGGGCAGGGGGGAAGCAGGGGAGGAAGTCCCAGGCGGGGGCAGGAAGCTGACTGGCTTAAGCAGACTCTCCTCTGGGAAATCAGATGGCGAGAAGGGGTGTAAGGTAGTGAACGTTGCACTTGAGACCCCAAAACCCAGCCCCAAAGTATCTCTGTGAAATAGAATCAGCATTTCACACTCTGGGAAACGGTGTGTCCCCTGGACCAGGGCTTCAGGCTGCATCTTTCTTTTATTGATTTAATTTTATTTTTTATTTTTTATTTTTGGATATCAGGGATTGAACTCAGGGACATTCTTGTACTGAGCTACACCCCCAGTCCTTTTTATTTTTTTATTTTGAAACAGGGTCTCACCAAGTTGCTGAGGCTTGTCTCCTGTCTCAGCCTCCCAAGTATCGGGATGACTGGCGTGCGCCACCGCATCCAGCTTCATCTTTATCCCCACTGCGTGACCTTAGGCAGGGCTCACTGCTCCAAGCCTCAGTTAACCCAGCTCCAAGACGGGGACAGAGGGTGACTCTGCAGGGCTTCTCTGAGGATGCAAAGAAGCTCTGGAAATGATGAAGCGCCGCCCACCCATCAGACATCACTTTTATGAAGGCTGTTATCCACAGGGCCTAGTCATCCAGAAAATGTACCTGATAATCGAGGTTCAAGAGCCTTTTTAAGCCTCATTTGTTTGGGCCAAATAGGCTGTCCGTTATCAGAAGGTGGGATATTCCCAGCCAACAATCACGGCTTTCCCGCCCAGCCTGACCTTCCCCTGAACCCCACTCCCCATGGCTCCCCACGGCTCCCCACGCCGTCAGCACTTTCCACACCAAATCACACTGCTGTGTGTGTTGCTGCCTTCCACTGGCTGCAAGGGGCTGCGTTTGCTGGTGGCCTCTGGCTGGCCGGTGGGGAGGCCGGTGCTGGGCCCACAGCAAGCGTCCCACACGGAACCTGGATAGCGGGTATGAATGGAGCAGAATCCCGTTTACACTCCCCCGCGGTCCCTCCCTGTAGCTGCTAGCCATTGGTCCTCGTTCTTTTCTCTGGAGTTACATAAAATGAATCTAATTCTCTTCCACATGACAGTCCCTTAAGCATGCGAGGAGAGTTATGACATGCCCCCAGAGTCTCCTCTGCTCATGACCAAACATCCCTGGTTTCTGAAACTGCTATTTCCAACAGGCGTCCGCATACAAATGGACTGCGCTTCCTCCCCTCTTTAAAAACAAAACAAGGTGGCACAGGCTTGTAATCCCAGTACTTGGGAGACTGAGATAGGAGGATTGCAGGTTCGTGGCCAGCCTCAACTACTTAGTGAGTCCCTCCGCAACTTAGTGAGACCCTGTTTCAAAATAAAGAATAAAAAATAGGGTTGGGGTGGAGCTCGGAGGTAGAATGCCCCTGGGTTTCATCCCCAGTACCGCAAAAAATAAATAAATGAATAAATAAATAAATATAAAAACAAAACAAACTCTCTTTTGACTACATATCCAACTATCCCCGCCCTCCAACAATCCTCTATTTTATAGCCAAAGTACTCAGGCCTGGCATGGTGGCGCATGCTGTAATCCTAGTTAGTGCTTAGGAGACTGAGACAGGAAGATCACAGGTTCGAGGCCAGCCTCAGCAACTTGGCAAAATGCTCAGCAACTTAGTGAGACTCTATTTCAAAAAAAATAACAATAAATCGGGAGGGGTGGTAGTGGTGCACGCTTGTAATCCCAGTACGTGGGAAGCTGAGACAGGAGGATCGCAGGTTCGAGGCTAGCCTCAGCTATTTGTGAGGCCCTCTGCCACTTAGTGAGACCCTTTCAAAATAAAGAATAAAAAATCAGGCTGGGGGTGGAACTCAGAGGTAGAATGCCCCTGGGTTCAATCCCCAGTACCACAAAAAACAAACAAACAAACATACAAAAAAACAATAAAATAAAAAGGTCTGGGGGTGTAGCTAGGAGGTAAAACATCCCTGGGTTCAACCCCCAGTAACAAAAAACACCAAACAAACAACTACCCCCCAAAAAGCCCACATATTTAGGCATTCATTCATAGTCAGTCCTCCTCCTGTTCTCTCATGAACTCACACCACAACTGTTCTTGCCAAGGTCACCAGGGTCTCCAAATTGCTAAACCCAACACTAGCCCTTACTTTTATTTATTTACGTATGTATCTTTGCAATTCTGGGGATGGAGCCCAGGGCCTTGCACACGCCAGGCAAGCTCTCTGCCACTGAGCCACACCCCAGGCCCTGTGTCCATCCTGCTGGATGGGTCAGGGACTTCCCCTCTCCTGGGTTTCCTCCTAGTCCCCTCCTCCACCACAGCCTCCTTTGATGGTCCTCCTTGTCTTGTTGGAGTGTCTCACGCTACCCAGGTCCTGCCTGGCCCTGTTCGGTCTCTCCTTTTGCTCCTGCATGAATTCATCCAGTCATACGGTTTTAAATACCCTCCCTTCTGATGTTCTATCCCCGCTCAGATCTCTTATCTCAGATATCCCCGCTTAGATCCCCACTTGGGCATCTAATTGGCATCTCGAAGTGAACATGTCCAAAACAGAGCTCCTGGGCTGGGGTGTAGCTCAGTGGTAGAGAGCCAGAGAGCGTGCTCAGCATGCACGAGGCCCTGGGTCTGATCCCCAGCACCACCACGAGAAAAGACAAAAAAAAAAAAAAACCAGCAAAACTGAGCTTCTAATCTTCCACCCAAAACTGTCCTCTCGGTCAATGCACTTCTGGTTCCTCTAGGACCTTAAGACAAAACTTCAACATCATCCCTGACCCTCGCTCCCTCCTGCCTGCATCCAGTCCACCAGCAAATGCTGCCGGTTCCAACGTCAGAGCGGCGCCACAGCTGGGTGGGCCTCTTTCCATGACTTCTGCAGACCCCAGCCGTCATCTGTGCCTGGAAAACTGTACTATCTGCGTAATGGGTCTCCCTGCCCCTGCCCTTTCCACACACCAACCATTCTTTTTCTTTTTTTTTTTTTCTAGTACTAGGGATTGAACCCAGGGGTATCTACCTCTGAGCTACACCCCCAGCCTTTTTGTTCATTTGTTTTTTGTTTATTTGGAAACAGGGTCTCCCTAAGTTGCTAAGGCTAGTCTCGAACCTGTGATCCTCTTGTCTCAGCCTCCTAGGTCCTGGGATTACAGGTGTGTGCCACCACACCCAACTTGGTTTGGATTTTAAAGGTCCATATAGCCGGGCGTGGTGGCACAAGCTTGTAATCCCAGTACTTTGGGAGGAGGAGACCGGAGGATCCGGGTTCGCAGCCAGCCTCAGCTCTCTCTCTCTTTCTCTCTCTCTCTCTCTACTTACTGAGGCCCTCTGCAACTTCGTGAGACCCGGTTTCAAAATAAAGTATAAAAAAATAGGGCCGGGGGTGTAGTGCGGAGGTAGAACGCCCCTGGGTTCAATCCCTGGTACCGCAAAAAATAAATAAATAAATAAATAAATAAATAAATAAATAAATAAAGGTCCATATGCTAGAGGTCTCTACGGGGAGGTTGGTAGAACCTATAGGAGGTGGGGCCACTGTGGGCGGGGTCCCCTTGATGATAGGACTTGGCCCCATCATTCACTTCCTGCTATGATGTTTTGCCTCCGCATGGGCCCAAACAATGGAGCCAACCAACTATGGACAAATGCAAACCTTTCCTCCTTTTAAGTTACCTCAGGCATTTTATCACAGCAAAGGAAATCTGACTAGCACATCCCCGGATCACGCTACCTAAAATGGATCACCACCCTCCACATTCTAGAGCCCTTCTCTTGCTTTATTATTCTCTCTGGCACTCATCACTACCCAACTCATTCTACTTCTCCGTGTGTTTACCCGCTGTCTCCTGCCGTGAGCCTCAGAAGGGTAGGGCCTTTCTTTTTCCCTTTTGTTCTTTGCTGTAAACTCTACACTTAAAAAAAAAAGTGCCTGGTATTTAAAAATATTGAATGACGCCGGGCGTGCTGGCGCACGCTTGTAATCCCAGTACTTGGGAGGCTGAGACGGGAGGATCGCAGGTTCATGGCCAGCCTCAGCTACTTAGTGAGGCCCTCCGCAACTTAGTATGACCCTGTTTCAAAATAAAGAGTAAAAAATAGGGCTGGGGGTGTAGCTCAGAGGTAGAATGCCCCTGGGTTCCATCCCCGGTACCACACACACACAAAAAAATTGAATGGCTGGGCGTGGTGGCGCACGCTTGTAATCCCAGTACTTTGGGAGGCGGAGACCGGAGGATCCGTGTTCGTGGCCAGCCTCAGCTCTCTCTCTCTCTCTCTTTCTATCTCTCTCTCTCTCTCCTTAGTGAGGCCCTCCGCAACTTCGTGAGACCCAGTTTCAAAACAAAGCATAAAAAATAGGGCCGGGGGCGTAGCGCGGAGGTAGAACGCCCCTGCGTTCAATCCCCGGTACCGCAAAAAAAAAAAATATATATATATATATATATATATTGGATGGATAAGTGAATGTGATAGGATTTCTAGAAGCCTTCCCACTGTCCTCTTGGAGAGAAGTCTAGTTGGTCCACTTCCCGTTGAAGTAGGTGTCCTGAGAGGGCGTGGGCCTGCCAGTGCCATGCAGAGGGCTGTCCCCTCCCTCAGGGAGGACATAAGTAAGCCCAGCGCTGGTTTGGAGAGGGGCAGGGGGGTCACCTCCTGCCCTGCCGCTTCTATCCGGCTGCCCCTCACACAAAGCCTTCTGCACCTAGCACCCGCCAGGCCTCGCCGACCGCGGCTCATTTGCAAAAAGGCAGCTCACTTTGCTCATTTTTGTGTATCTAGCACGCCACGCGGTCTCACGCCATGCAGTCTTCCCGCTTGCTAGATACACAGAAGCGTCTCACTGAATCCTAACACCCACAGTCTAGATACAGATGATCAGCCGGGCGTGGTGGCGCACGCTTGTAATCCCAGTACTTGGGAGGCTGAGACAGGAGGATCCGGGTTTGCGGCCAGCCTCAGCTACCTAGTGAGACCCTGTTTCAAAATAAGACTAAAAAATAGGGTTGGGGGTGTAGCTCGGAGGTAGAATGCCCCTGTGTTCAATCCCCGGTACCGCAAAAAAATGAAAAATAAAAAATAGGGCTGGGGGTGTAGCCTGGAGGTAGAATGCCCTTGGGTTCAATCCCCAGTACTGCAAAAAGAAAAAATAATAAATAAATAAATAAATAAATAAATAAATAAATAAATAAAATAGGGCTAGAGGTATATACCCCAGAGGTAGAAGCCTCTGGTTTCAATGCCCAGTACCACAAAAACAAAATAAAACAAAAAGATACATATTATCAATCCCACCGTACAGATGGAAAGGTGGAGGCTGAGAGACATTAGCCACAGAGCTAGGAATTTGCAGAGCCTGATAGAGAAACAGGATTAAATGCAGATCTTTCTGCCATTCAGAGCATGATCCTGACCCCGCTGATGTATTGCCTCCAGGGTAACGCCACCACAGACAAGGGACATGTGAGCCTCAGTTTCTTCAGCTGTAAAATATGACTGTAAAGATTAGATGAACTAAGCCAGGCATGGCAGCGCATACCTATAATCCCAGTACTTGGGAGGCTGAGACAGGAGGATTGCATGTTTGAGGCCAGTCTCAGCAATTTAGAAAGACCCTCGGCAATTTAGCAAGGCCCTGTCCAAAATAAAAAATAAAAGGGCTAGGGGTATAGCTCAGAGGTAGAATGGCCCTGTATTTAATCCCTAGTACCAAAAAGTAAATAAATAAAAGATTAGATGAACTCAAGTTTACAAAGTGCTTAGCCATAGTAAATGTATGTAAACGGTAGCTGTTAGTAATAATTATGATCATAAAGTGACACCAAATTGCATTAGGATTCTTGTCATCTACACCACATTCTCAGCTCACCTTAAGCTACCTAATAGCGCCTCCCACCCCCTGCCCCCCGGGAGAAACACAAGGTGTCCCCACAGGAAGAGCCCCTCAACATCATAAGGGCAACAGGGAAGGCAGCAGCAGGTCTCCTCGGCAGACGTGGGGGTGGGTTGCTGAGCCCCACACTCCTGGAGCCCCTCCAGAAGGCACATTTCCTGCTGTGTCCTCCTCTTCCCAGACTGGGGACCCAGGGAAGCAGGGTCCCTCCCCAGCGCCCTCTGAGGTCACCGGCTCAGGAAGGTGGTAGGAGAGAGGCCACTTGGAGAGAGGCAGGTCCCAGAGCTGCTCCAGGCTCCCCTGAACTATCAGGGTTCCCAGACACAGAGGCCTTTATCCCCTGAAAGGGAGCAGCCAGGCAGAAAGACAAAGGCCATATCTGATCCCACTGGAGTGGAGGCCACAGGTTGGGGGAGGGAGGCCACGCAGAGGGGCCAAGGGAGGCACGAGGAGGCACATCGGAGCAGGAATAGAGGGGCCCTGGAGCCAGCCCCCACTTTTCTGTAGTACTGGGGATTGAACCCAGGGGTACTCTACCTCCAAACTACACCCCACCCCTTTTTTATTTGGAAACAGGGTCTAAGTTGCTGAGGGTATCGCTAAGTGGCCAAAGCTGGCTTCCAAGCTGCAATCCTCCTGTCGCAGCCTCCCAAGTAAGTACTGGGATTCCAGGTATGCCCCTGGAATGGTAGCTGTTTCTTCCTTGTATCTATCTTCCTGGAGGTTTAGCCCAGAAACAGGCTTATAGAAGGGCCTCGGTAAATGTGCTTAAAGGAACAAACAAGCACATGAATGAATGAATGAATGAATGAATGAATGAGACATCACCCCCAGGACAGGCAGGGATGAGGACCAGCACACATGGGGAGGCCCAGCCTCAGGCCCGCAGTAGGGCAGCCACTTGGGCCCAAGCGCGTCCTCTCTTCGGAGCTGTGTTTTATAAGCAAATCGGCAGTCACAAGGAGATGGCTCGGTTGCCAAAAAACAGAAAACCAAACACATCACAACAAACCAAAAACATAACAACAGCACCCAGGGGTGCCAAGCGCAGCTCCCAATAAAGAACAAGACAGACCCGATCTCGGCCCTCGGGGACCTCCCTCGGAGACCAACCCGCGACACAGGTAGCAACACCTAGGCCATCTGGAAAGGGGGGTCTGGAAACAGACAATCAATGTGGTGCATGGTGATGGCATTTACATCACAGGCGACAGCAGACCAGGGCAGAGAGGGGAGCGCTCAGCCAGGCATGGTGGCGCACGCTTGTCATCCCGGCACTTGGGAAGCTGAGACAGGAGGATTCAGGTTCGCGGCCAGCCTCAGCTACTTAGTGAGGCCCTCCGCCACTTAGCGAGACCCTGTTTCAAAATAAAGAATAAAAATAGGGCTGGGGGTGGAGCTCGGAGGTAGAATGCCCCTGGGTTTGATCCCCAGTACTGCAAAAAAAATAAAAGGGGACTGCTGAGCTCAGGTAGCCGGGGGTCCCCCAAGACAGGGGGTTCAGGGACAAGTGGAGAGACCAGAGACAGACCCAGCTGGATGAGTAGGTGGGCGTGGGGCAGGGCCCAGGCATCCGGCGAGGCGTGCACGCCATCCTGGCCCTGGCCCTGGTCCCCGGGCCGCACTGCTCTCCGGTCCCCCCGCCAGAGTCTCCAGCCAGTGCCGCTAATTGTTTTCTCCCTGGCCAACTGGTGAGAGCGGGGCCATAAAGGAAGCAAACAGCGCGTGCTGTGCATCCAGCAATTTTACTGTTGGCAATTTGATACAGAAAAATAAAACGAGGACAGAGCCGCAGGGTCAGGAAAGGGAAGTATATTTCCAAGTGATTTTTTTTCCCACTTTTACTGCCGAGCAGACAGGGCTCCGCTTCGTGGACAATTGTATGGCAAGCCAGATTTGGGGATCGCCAGCAAAGTCCAGGCGTTTATGATGCAAGAGCAGGCAGGCTGGGCCCGGGGAGGGCTGCTTGACGGGATGGCAGAGGCTCCGTGTTGAAAGGGACAACGGGAGGTCACCTTGTCCAACCTCCCTCTCCTGCAGAAGTCCCCATCCAACACGCCCAGCATGTGGTCAACCGGCGCCTTCTGCTCCCTCCCGAAGAGCTGCCTAGAGCTGCCTCCGAAGCAGCCCGCTCCCTGGCTGACAGCTCTGGCTATTCAAAAGCTATTCTTTATAGACTGTGGAATGCCATCTCTCTGGAATCCCACGTCCAGCCGGCCAGCCTCGTTCAGGCCTCGGGAGACAATGACTATTTATGGAGACCCTGCTAGGTACCACTATTCTAGATTCGGAAGCAGAGGGGCAAAACAAAGTCCTTGGTGGTGCGTGTGGCTAGAGAGCCAGCCTACTGTTTACTCCAGAGGCCTAGGGTGTCCCCTCTGCCAGACCTTTGCAAACCCATGCGTTCTACCTTCAATTTCTAAGACCTCTGAGGGCAAGGATCTCACAGGCTCTCTTTGAATCAGCCCTTAAAGGAGAAAGACAAGTCAGGCACAGTGATGCACACCTATAATCCCAGTCCTTGGGGGCTGAGACAGGAGGATTGCAGATTTAAGGCCCTGTTTCAAAATAAAAAATAATTTTAAAAAAAAGGGCTGGAAGTGTAGCTCAAAAGTAGAATGTCCCCTGAGCTTAATCCCCAAGGGTTTGAAAAGAAAAAAAAAAACAGAGGACAGCAAGCCTGGCACAGTGGCACAGACTTGTAATCCCAGTACCTGGGAGGCTGAGGGAGGAGGCTGGAGGCCAGCAGCAGGTTCAAGGTTCAAAGCCAGCATGCGTTAACTTAGTGATACCCTGTCTCAAAATAAAAATGAAAAGTATTGGGGGTGCAGCTCAGAGATAAGAGTGCTTGTTTAACATGCATGAGGACCTGGGTTTGAATCCCCGGGGGGGTGTTGAAGGGGCCAGAAGTCGCTGGTCTCTTTCATGTCATCCTGCTACCCTGTTTTATCTTCCACATCGTAACACTTATCCCTGGTTGTAGGTACTTTGGGGAAGGGGGCAACACAGGACTGAACCCAGGGGTGCTCTACCACTGAGCTGCCTGTGTGTGTCTGGGGGGGGTACATTCTACCTCCGAGCTACACCCCCAGCCCTTTCTACTTTTTTGTTTTGAAACAGGGTCTCCCAAATTGCTGAGGCTGGCCTCAAACCTGCAATCCTCCCATCTCAGCCTCCCAAGTACTAGGATTAAGGCGCGTGCCACCGTGCCTGTAATAGTTACAGGTTCTGGTTCACTTACCCTGCCCACTGCCACCACTGCAAGCTGACCCCTCCAGCTAGGTGAGGACGCAGCGGTCCTTACCTCATCCCAACGGATGTCTAGGGGTGACAACAGCGCGGAGTTGTGGAATACAGGGACGGACACACAAGGCACAGATCATGAAGGGGAGGCTGGCCAAGGCCTCCGAACGGACCTGCTTCCTCAGGCAGGAAGAGTAGCTGGCCCCCTCCCTCCTCAGCCAGGCAGATGGGTGGCGGGCCTGGAGAGAGCCTCCCTGAGAGGTCTGTGGACTCAGAGCCAGGCCCCGACTCAACTAGAGCCCCCAGCTGCTGCTGCTCCTGCCTGGAGACTAGCTGCCGGGGCTGGGACTGTTTCCTAAGGAGGAAAGGGTGAGGGTGGAGGGGGTCAGACAGTGAGGCCCTGGCCCTGTGCAGAGATCTGGGGAGAGGAGGAGACCACATCCCCACTACACTACAGACGACAGGCCAGCTACCTGGGAGCCCCAAAGCCCCAGGCCAAGAGAGCCCAGGCTGAGTGGAGCCCTGTGAGGGCCACCAGAGGGTGCTTCCTGGAGGAGGGGCCATGCCCAGGGTTCAGAAAGAGAAGCAGGACTTTCGGACTGATGATAATTAAGACAACGGTGGCTTGCAGGACGCTTACATATGCCGGCACTCTGCCGCCTACTTTATATGGATGTCGATTCACTTAATGTTCTCAATTCCCCGAGAAGTCAGGAGGCTTAACTCCTGTCACAGATGGAGAAACCAAAGCCGAGAGGTCTGAAGCGATGTGGCCCAGGGCCAGTGCTAGCCAGTGGCAGCAGCGAGCCTTGAACTCAGGTGTCCAGGCCTCCAGATCCGACCTCGTTGCTCGTGTCACCCAAGGGCCCGGGGATCCATTGGAATTCCTCTACCGCGGGAGAGTCAAAGGAGACGCGGGGCCTTCAAGATCCCGCTGAAGTTCAAGGCAAACCCGCCGGGGCTCCTCGGACAGATCAAAGCCACCCACCCTGGCTGCAGGCCATCCCGGCTCCTGGTTGCCTGCCACACAGGCTGGCTTCTCTAGGAGGCTTGCTCTCCATCCCAAATTACCTTCTCCTGCCCCCTTGAAGCCAGGGAATATGAAGGCCATCAGCTGTCAGGAGGCCTCTGACATCATCCAGTCCAGCCCCTCAGTCAAGAAGGTGGCCTCAAGCACGCCTGTAATCTCAGTACTTGGGAGGCTGAGACCGGAGAATCACAGGTTCGAGGCCAGCCTCACAATTTAGCGAGACTCTCAGTAACTTATTAAGACCCTGCTTCAAAATAAAAAATAGAATGAGCTGGAGGTGGAGCTCAGTGGTAGATCACCCCTGGGCTCAATCCCCAGTAGATAATAATAATAATAATAATAATAATAATAATGATGATGGCGAATTCAGCCCCAGTGGGCTGACCAAGGTTGCACCAGGTTCCCTAACCAGTGGGACTCTGCCCCTGCCATCAAGCTACCTCCTTCTCAGGAGCTGTGCTCCCCTGAGCTCCACGTGCACCTTGCTGCGTAAGCCTGGGGAGGCCCAGGTCTCCTCTCACATTGCTCTCGTTCCCCTGCCCCCCACCACCTGCAAGTCCAGGATGCCCGGTGGACTGTCAATTACCTGAGCACCAAGCATGCCCCACGATGCCCCAGCCTGTGAAGAAGCTGCGTGTCCCTTCCGCGTCCTAGTGCAGCTCCCAGAGCCCCTGCACCCCCACTCCTCCAGGACACCCCAGCCGATCTGCACACTCGGTGCCTGCGGGTTCATCACAGCATCCACCTGGGTGAGTCACAACCAGAAAACACGCCAGAAACAATAATAAGCACATGAACGCATCAATAAACAATGCGAAATTCCCTACTCTGCTCTGTGCTCCTGGGGACGCCAGCCATTTGCCGACCATTTGCATTGTCGTCAACGTGACTCATGTCCCTTGATTTGCAATGTCAAGGCCCAACATTCCTTCTACATTTACAAACAAACCAACCAGGATACTTTTGGGTCATCCCTAGAATCCTTGGATTTCGGGTCGAGGGAAGTACCTCTCCTCCACGCCTGGGCTGTCCCTATTTGTTAAGAATCGAGGGATAGCCAGTCCTATGATCCCAATTCTCAGGAGGCTGAGACAGGAGGATCTCAGGTTCGAGGCCAGCCTGGGCTACTTAGTGAGACTCTCAGCAATTTAGCAAGACCTTGTTTCAAAATAAAAAATAAATAAATAGCCGGGCGTGGTGGCGCACGCTTGTAATCCCAGTACTTTGGGAGGCGGAGACCGGAGGATCCAGGTTCACGGCCACCCTCAGCTCTCTCTCTCTCTCTCTCTCTCTCTCTCTCTCTACTTAGTGAGGCCCTCCGCAACCTCGTGAGACCCAGTTTCAAAATAAAGTATAAAAAATAGGGCCGGGGGTGTAGCACGGAGGTAGAACGCCCCTGGGTTCAATCCCCAGTACCGCAAAAATAAATAAATAAATAAATAAATAAAAGGGCTGGAGGTGTAGCTCAGAAGTAGAATACCTCTGGGTCCAATCTCCAGTACCCGCCCCCCCCCAAAAAGAATGGCAGGATGTCAGTAAATTCTGTCAGTGCATAAATGCACACCTTGGCTCTGTGTAGTTCTGTAGGATTTTTAGGTTTCTGAGACTTTGGGGCGGTAAAATGTCTTTTTTAAGGGACAAAACCATGTTCCTCCCAAATTACTGTATCTATTTCTACCGGGATATTAACTGTGGCTTAAATCTCCCAGTCCAATTAGTGTTACTTACTATCTGCCAGGTCTCCAGCCGGCAGGGGTGTGGCCTGTCCCCTCTTCAGGAAGGTTTGCTGAAGCCCAAGAGGGGGTGGACTGGTGAGAAGAGCCCGGAGGCCTCGGTTCTACCTTCCCTTCTCTGGGCCTTCGTGCCTCATCCAGAAACTAGGGTTGGTACTCTTTATTTAACAGGGCTCCGTGAGAATTAAATTAAATGGGTCAACAGTAAGTAGACTGTGTAGCAGCGTCTGGGGCAGAGCAGGAATTCCTGAAGTGTTGCCTCCTTTCTTGGCCTCTCTTGCTTTTGCTCTGCAGGGCAGGCTCTGGCCTGGGTCTTCATATCCCAGCCCCTGGCCCCTTTCTCGGGGCAGAAGGATGCCAGAGGTGGGCTGACCACTCCGCAGCCTTACGAGGCCCAGGAGTGCAGCGGCACGCAGTTCAGCAAGGACACAGCATCTCCCACCACCTGACACTCACTGCCAGCCTGGCCCCCGGGGGTGTTCTAAACAGGTTTCCTTCCGAAAGAAAAAAGCAACTGATGGATGGTAAGTAATCGGTCCCTTAAGAGCAGCAGGGAGGCGGCTGGACAGCTATCCAGCCAGAAAGCAGACGGGTAACTCCTGCTACTCCCTGCCTCAATTCCCAAATTCCAAGATACGATGCATGCCCAGAGAGGCGGAAGAAGACGAGAAACATAAAAAAATGGCAAAAATAAATACAAATGACCAGGAATACACACCAACCCAGTTCAATACAGATGTTTATTTGAGAGAGAATTTAAGTTGGGTTCCCTTAGAATACCTCAATTTCTTTTTTTATTTTTAATTTAATTTCATTTTGGTGCTAGGAATTGGACCCAGGGGCATTCTACCTCCAAGCTACACCCCCAGCCCTTTTTATAATTTTTACTTTGATAAAGGGCCTCACTAGGTTGCTGAGAGTCTTGCTAAGTTGCTGAGGCTGTCCTCGAACCTGCGATCCTCCTGTCTCAGTTTCTCAAGTATGAGGATTACAGGCAAGCACCCCCATGCCTGGCCCCCAGCTCGTTTTATTTTTTTTTATTATGAAATAGGGTCTTGCTAAGTTGCTGAAGACGACCTTCCTGAGAGTCTTTGCCTCCCCAAGTACTAAGATTACAGGTGTGAACCACCATGCCCCACTTTTATTTTGAGATAGGGTCTCACTAAGTTGCCCAGGCTGGACTCGAACTTGTCATCCTCCTGACTCATCTGCTCTAACCCTAGTAGCTGGGATGACAGGTATGCACCACCATCCTCAGCTTGGATGTTTTTTAGGTACTGGGGATTGAACCCAGGGGCATTCTACCTCTGAGCTACACCCCCAGTCCTATTTTATTTTTTATTTTGAAACAGGGTCTCACTAAGTTGTGGAGGGCCTCACTAAGTAGCTGAGGCTAGCCTCAAACCTGCAATCTTCCTGTCTCAGCCTCCCAAGTACTGGGATTACAAGTGTGTGCCACCATACCCGGCTAGCTTGAATGTTTTTTAAGAGACTTCAGTCTGTAATCTCCCCTAGTCCACTGGCAGTCCTCCAAGCACAGGACTAACACTCTCTCCTCCTGGGTGTCCCGCTCCGTCCACAGGGCTGTCTGAGCCAGGGGTGCATGGCCAGGACACAGAGGTTCCCAGAAGTCACCAGCAAGACCTGCAATGTTCAAGGGCTCATCCCCAACAAAGGTGATGATTGACTGGATTTGGGGTCGTCGGACTCAGAATAGTCTCTTTCCATCCCCACCTGCCCACCCAGGCCTACGGAGGACACGGGGAAGTAGAGCCACTGGGAAGTCCAGGTTGAGTTCACTCATAAAGACACAATCCTATTGGGAGACTGAGACCGGAGGATCCAGGTTCACGGCCAGCCTCAGCTACTTAGTGAAGCCCCCCGCAACTTAGTGAGACCCAGTTTCAAAATAAATAATAATAAAAAATAGGACAGGAGTGTAGCTCGGAGGTAGAATGCCCCTGGGTTCAATCCCAGTACCAAGTACCACACACACAAAAAAACACAATCCTAAAATGGACGTGGTGATGCACGCCTGTAATTGGGAGGCTGAAACAGGAAGGATTGCAGGTTTGAGGCCAGCCTCAGCAACTTAGGGAGACCCTCAGCCACTTAGGGAGACCCTGTTTCAAAATAAAAAAAAATTAAAAGGGCTGGGGGTGCGGTTGGGAGGTAGAATTCCCCTGGGGTCAACCTCTACCCCCCCCCACACACACACAATGGAATCCTAAATCTCATGGACAGGTGTGGAGGTGGGTTGCATGTGGGACAGGGGAGAAAGGAGACAGTAAAAAGGAAGGAATAAGAAGGCAGAGCAGCTGCAGTGGAGGGCTTCCTACCTAATTCTCTCTCTTAGGGAAGACATCCTTCCTCTCAGCTCCCATTACCGCCCCCAGTTCCCTTCCCGTTGTTCAGGGGACCTGAAGCTCAGAGAGGGCTTGTTGATTGGCTGGAGTTAATTCATTTGTGTAATATCCCTGTTCAGAACAACGTCTAATTAACACTTTTGTTAGGGGGAATAAAAACTCCATAATCGTTAATGAATGGGGGAGGGGGGGAAGCGTTCCCAGGCAGCAGCCTGACTCTGCCGGGCCGTTTGCCGGCTTCATCTTGGAGACATCTTAATGAGACAAGTCTTAATCATGGGATTATTGCTCACTTCGGACTGGGATAAGCAGACGGAGCTGAGATTGGATGGTGGGATGCTCACGGTGCGTGAGTCCACAGTCACACCTAGGGTTGGGGACCTGGAGGACAGGCATCCGCCAAGCTGCGGAGGAATTTCCAATTCTGAGTTCACTTCTTTTTTTGGGGGGTGGGGCATTTTACCTCTGAGCTACCCCCCCCAGCCCTTCATATTTTTTAATTTGAAACAGGGTTTTGCTAAGTTGCTGTGGGTCTCACCAAGTCACTGAGGCTGGCCTTGAACCCATGATCCTCCCGTCTCAGCCTCCCAAGTACTGGGATTACAGGGATGTGCCACCACACCCAGGCTGTAAGGCTCTTTCTTTCCGGGTTCTTCAACCTCTCCAGGCTTGGCAGGGAGAAATAATACCATAGATTTGTTTATAATTTCACTGTTTGCAAATGAATTTCAGTTCGCAACTCTTTGGGGACAGACTACACCCACCTTGTTTAATAGAGAAAGAAAGTGATGCTCAGAGAAATCAAGGGACTTGCCCAAGGTCACGAAGCTAAGACACACCATAGTCAAGAGGAAGCCAGGCCTTCTGTGGCTCGGGACCCTGGGCTTCTACAGGAGCATGCTGGCCTGCAGGTCCCTGCATATGTGATACTGCACATGGATGAATGGAAGGAAGGAAGGAAGGAACGAAGGAAGGAAGGAAGGAAGGAAGGAGAGAAAGAAAGAAAGGAAGGAAGGCAAGAAAGAGAGAAAGAAAGATAGTTTGGACTCTTGGTCTTCTAGTACCAGAAGAATCATGTACAATTATATGCAAAAAGGCTGGGTGCAGTGGTGTCCCCTGTAACCCCTGTGACAGGAGGATCACAGGTTCGAGGCCAGTCTCAGCAACTTAGCAAGACCCCATTTTAAAATAAAAAATAAAATAGGGCTTTGGGTATAGCTCAGAGGTAGAATGCTCCTGGGTTCAATCCTCAAGACGAAAAAAAAAAAGTCTATGACCCAAAGTCCTAAGAGACAGGTTCGTTGGTTTTTTTTTTTTTTTTCTTGCAGTACTGGGGATTGAACCCGGGGACATTCTACCTCCAAACAACACCCCCAGCCCTATTTATTTATTTATTTATTTATTCATTCATTCATTCATTTATTCATTTGCAGTACTAGGGATTGAACCCAGGGGCATTTTACCTCTAAACTATACCCCCAGCCCTATTTTATTTTTTATTTTGAAACAGGGTCTCATTAAGTTGCTGTGCCACCACACCCGGCTTCCAAAGTCCTAAAATTCAGCAATTTGGGGTCCATCTTTGACCGTGCCTTCTAGCATGAAATGTGGAACTCAACCAACTGGGTACTAACGAGAGGCCTTGGGTTCTAATGGCGCCACCCTCCTTGGGGTGACCTTGGTAACCTTTTACCTCCTCTGGGCTTCAGTATCCATAGCTAAAGCATGAGGATCCTAAATCCTGCCCTGCCCAGCACCCGGGGATTTGGGGAGGAGCAAAATACATAAAGGAAGGATACACAGCGGCTAGAAGACAACAACCAGAAAGAATTATTTTTACTGTTTGCCCTTTCTGAATTTTGTACCATGTGCACCATCTCATAAAACTATAAAATTAAAAATTTAACAAAAATACCTTAAGCCATCAGGTTATAGAGTGCTTTACCCACACAAGCTCACTTAATTTTCAGAACAGTCCTGCACGGTAGAGATAAGTTTCCCAATTGCATACGGGACAACTCCTGACCCGATGTCAGGAATGCGACTAGATACCAGCAAGTCTAGGATTAAAATTCGTCTCTCTCGGAATCCAGGGTTGCTACTTGGTGCTTTCTGTCTCTCCGATATTACAGGTGCTCATTCTACCTCATAAAAGCTCAGTGTTGAAGAGATAAACTTGATGGATATTGGAGGAGAATAAATCTCACCATATTGCAATAGGAGAGCAAAGCTTCCCCATCGTTACCTAAATATAGGACTCCCATAACCGCGGGCCTTACGGCCAGCCCAACTGTGCGCCGGGTGCCTGGAGGAAAGTACTAAAAACAGAAGTGCACACATGCCGGGTGTGGCGGCGCACACCTGGAATACCGGTGCTTGGGAGGCTGAGACAAGAGGATCACAGGTTGGAGGCCAGCCTCAGTGACTTTTAGCAAAACCCTCAGCAACTTAGCGAGACCCTGTTTCTAAACAAAAAAATGAAAAGGGCTGGGGGTGTGACTCAGAGTAGAACGACCCTGGGTTCAATCCCCAGTACCAAAAAAAAAAGTGCATACACACACATATCCAGAGACAGGGGCACAAACACACAGGGACGCATGCAGACACTTTTGTTACACTAAGAAGGAGAGAGGATTCGAATGGCCGTTGACGACGCACTCCGGTGGCAGGGCTGCGTGGAGACCCGCCAGGCAACTTGGCAGGCCCTTCCTTCTGTCCCACCTCTGAAATGCGTGTGCCTGCCTGGCACAGTCTCATAAAGACTTTGCTGTGGATTCACAGCAGTTGTTTATTTGTTTGTTTGTTTTGCCAGACTGGGAATGGAACCCAGGGGCCTTCTACCTCGGGCTACACCCCCAGCCCTATTTTATTTCTTATTTGGAAAGAGGGCCTCACTAAGTTGCTGAGGCTGGCCGCAAACCTGAGATCCTCCTGTCTCAGCCTCCTAAGTACTGAGATTACAAGCGGCACCGCCACGCCCGGCTTTCCTGGCGGTCATTGTTTTCGTTCTGCCTCCCGGTTCTGTGCAGGTTTATCCCTTCCAGGGCTCTGGCTTGGACTGCGGCCCCCCGGGCGCAGGGCCATCGGCCATCTCCTCGCTCTACAGCCACACTGAGCCAGACATAGTTATGTGCTTAATAAAGACTTGAGCAGATGACCACAAAGATAAAGGTCTTTTATTCCAACGTAAAGGGGAATGGGGCCCCGGGGTAGGGTAATTTTCACCAGACAGTGCTGTGTACTAAGGACGCACGAATACCCAGAGAAAGGTTGGGGTCTGCATCCTGGCTGCCTACTTCCACTAGAACCATGGCCAGAAACCTGGCCTCTCTCAGTTACCAGCCTGTTCACCTAGACAACGGAGATAGTAGCTACGGGATGGGATTGATGTAGGAGACAAGAAATAAATAGGTAGAAAGGGAGGCCGGGCGTGGTGGCGCACGCTTGTAATCCCAGTACTTTGGGAGGCTGAGACCGGAGGATCCGGGTTCGCGGCCAGCCTCAGCTCTCTCTCTCTCTCTCTCTCTCCCTCTCCGTCTCTCTCTCTCTCTCTCTCTCTCTCTCTCTCTACTTAGTGAGGCCCTCCGCAACTTTGTGAGACCCGGTTTCAAAATAAAGTATAAAAAAAATAGGGCTGGGGGTGTAGCGCAGTGGTAGAACGCCCCTGGGTTCAATCCCCGGTACCGCAAAAAAAAAAAGGTAGAAAGGAGACAGACAGGAACAGAAAGGAAGAGTAAAACATGACTTTAACATAAGAACCTGGCGCTACAGCACCTCGACCTTTACTCCCCAAACCAGTTCTCTTTCCCAGGCCCGTGTCTCCCAAATTCCTGGGAAATCTGATGATCCTAGAGTTAACTGAAGGAAACTAGAATTGCCCCCTGCATTGTTAACAAGACAGATACGATACCTTGAAAAACATATAATTTAGGACAGTTTCCAGCTTATCTGTTCGTCACATAATACAGACCTCGATCAGCCTGAGGACCCTAAGGATGACCAGACCCCCAGAAACCGCCTCGGGACCCCTGGACTGAGGTCATCCTCCCTAAAGCTCACCAGACCTCCAGAAACTGCCACGGGACCCCCAGCCTGAGGTCGTCCTCCCTAAAGCTCACCAGACCCCCAGAAACCACCTCGGGACCCCCAGCTTGAGGTTGTCCTCCCTAAAGCTCACCAGACCCCCAGAAACCACCTCGGGACCCCTGGCTTGAGGTCATCCTCCCTAAAGCTGACCAGACCACCAGACCCTAAGAAACCGCCTTGGGACCCCCGGCCTGAGCTCATCCTCATGTTCCTCCTCCAGCCCAGCCCTCATGAAAGTCCCCTATAAGAAAAGAGTCCCGCACTCCCCAAAACGTCTCTCTCCCTCTGGAGATGGCCCGCATTCTCCCTTCAATGTGTATTTCCTACTTCCTAAATAAACTTCTGTCTCTGACTGACATGTGCACAAATTCTTTTCTGTCACATTAAGCCAAGGACCCAGCTGATCCTAAGTCCCTGAGTTGAGGAATAGACCCATCACCCCCAACAGGGCCGTAGTGAAAATTAAGCAAAGGGATTATAAAATCCTTAGTAAATGAAAAGTACTACGTAAAAAAAAAAGAAAGTAACTGAGCCGGGTGTGGTGTCGCATACCTGTAATCCCAGTACTTGGGAGGCTGAGACAGGAGGATCGCAGGTTTAAGGACAGCCTCAGCAAATAGTGAGACTCTCATCAACCTAGTGAGACCCTGTTTCAAAATAAAAATAAAATAGGGTTGGGGATGTATCTCAGAGGTAGAATGCCCCTGGGTTCAATCCCTAGTGCCACAAAAAGGGAAAAAAAAGTAACTATACTTAGTTTTAAAAGGAAGAAAATAACCAGGCGCAGTGGACGTGCCTGTAATCCCAGTACTTGGGATACTAAGACAGGGGGATCACAAGTTGGAGGCCAGCCTCAACAATTTAGTGAGACCCTCAGCAACTTAGCAAGAACTTGTCTCAAAATAAAATATAAGAAGGGTTGGGGGTGTAGCTCAGAGGTAGAATGCCCCTGGGTTCAATCCTCAGTACCAAATAAATAAATAAGGAGAAAAACAGGGCACTGGGAGGCAGCTTGGTAGCAGCACTCGTTCAGTGTGTGCAAGGGCCTAGGTTCGATCCCCAGCACCACAGAGGAAAAAAGTCAATAAATAGCAATGAGGCAAACTCCTAAGCTGCTGCAGTACCCCAGGGCTTATCACCAGGAGGATGCCTCCTGGGCTCTCCATCGCCATTGACAGGAGCTGCCTTGCTCACTGAAGCTCTGTGCCTGACACAGAGCCCGCCACACCACCACCAAGTGGGACAAATACCCCAGAGATCCTTGCAACAGCTGGTACAACTAAAAGTTGCATTTGCTCTAGGCACGGTGGCACACGCCTGGAATTCCAGATATTCGGGAGGCTGAGGCAAGAGGATTGCAAGTGGAGGCCAGCCTGGACAATTTAGTGAGAGACCCTATCTCAAAATAAAAAAAAAAAATAAAAAGGACCAGGGGTGTATGTAACTCAGTGGAAGAGCACCCCTGGGTTTAATCCCCAGTACTGCAAAAAGAAAAAGAAAAAAAAAAAAGTCAGGTCTGCGCCGAGCTTTGGGAACAACTAAAGAGGAAAGAAATGGCCCAAATGCTCCCTAGATTTCATTGAAGCTGCATTAACCCGTTTCTAGCTATTCCGAATGGGAACAACACTCATATTCCAGCACTAGGGAGGCTTAAGTACTGGGCCAGCTAGTACCAATTCCCCTTTGGGAGTACCCTGGGCCGGCAGACCAGGCTAAGCAGGTCACCGTCCCACAGGTGCACTGCGACTGGCTTTGCAGGAGGTGGAGTACAAGGGTTGGGGAGGGGGCTACCTGGAATATTCCAAGCGGGGGGTGGGGGACAGGAGTGCTGGTCCTTTGGAATTGGTCTCTAGGTTATCATTCCTTCCTGGGCTGCCCTGGCCCTACCCCCAAGATTGAAATTCTATTACTTCTCCCTGAAGGTCAAGTCTCCTCCAGACGCCCTAATACGAAGTGATTTGTCCTTGCTCCAAGCTTCGTGGCCAGAGCAACTCAGCGTCTACTGCCTTGTTCCGAGAGGGCGCAAACTTACTGAGGACCTACTATGCACCAAGTCTTCCAGCTGGCCTAACTTCCCCTTGCATCCCTGCGCTCAGTTACATTATCTCCATTTCTGAGAAAGGCTTGGGGTGCAGGGGTTGGGAGCATGGTCTCCGGGCCAGCCTGTGTGACTCCAATCCCAGCTGGGAGACTTTCCACAAGCTTGGTGCTGCGGACTCCACTTCTGTAAAATAGGGATGCCAGGCATGGTGGCCTGTAATCCCAGTACTTGGGACACTGAGACAGAAGGATTGTAGGTTCGAGGCCAACCTCAACAACTTAATGAGACCCTCAGCAACTTAGTGAAACCCTGTTTCAAAATAAAATAGGGCTGGGGAGGGTGTAGCTCAGAGGTAAAATGCCCCTGGGTTCAATCCCTAGTACCACAAAAAGTGTGTGTCTGGGGGGAGGGGGTAAATAAATACCTGTCTCTTAGAATCACTGTGAAGGTCAAATGCTGGGCATATGATTAGCATGAAAGGAAACTGATGCTCAGAAATCTGCCTAAAATCTAGTAAGTGCTTATAAACAAGTATCTGAGAACCCATGCATTTAGCTGGACCTAGCAGGGCATGCCTATAATCCCAGTACTTGGGAGGCTGAGACAGGAAGATTGAAAGTTCAAGGCCAGCCTCAACAACTTAGCGAAACCCTGTTTCAAAATTAAAAAAAAAAATAGGGCTGAAGGTATAGCTCAGAGGTAGAACATCCCTGAGTTCGATCCCCAGAACTATGAGGAGGGGGACCCACATACCACGTGCTTTGCACCTCCACACAGTGTCTCATTCCCTTGTGTTTCTCTAGGACGCTGTCCCTCATCTCTCATCTCCTTTTTGGTTATAAACCCCTCATGGGACAAAGGTTGTTCTAATGGATCTAGAAGGTACCATCAGGGAGCCCAGGCAAGCGAGTGCAGGGTAAAGGTGTATTATACCCAGCCCCTAGTCACCAGGCAGGACAGGACCAAGGAGGAAGCTGGCTGGGCCTGAGGCTAGTGTCACCTGCCCCTGTTTGCATTCTGTGCCTCTGAGAACCCCAAGGAACTGGGCAGGGGAAAGGCCCGGGAGGTGTGGGGAGGAGACAGCCCTGCCCACAGCACCTTTCTCTCTGTCCCCTCTTCTCACAAGCCTCTGGCTCTCTTCTGTTTTATCCAAGAGGAGAGGAGTGTCCCTGCAAGAAAAACAGGAGTGCCCCTCCCTCCACCACCCAGCGCAGCCTCAGAGGCTGTCCTGCCAGCTCAGCACCCCCTCCTGCCCCTGCGCCGCCCCACCCCCGCCATTCTGCCTGGCCAGGGCATCTCTTCAGCCCTCCTGACCTCCTCTTGCCCAGGAGGATGGGAGGCATAATTAGCAGTCCTTCTCCTGGGGAGTGGAAGAGCCCAGTGGCTCATTAAACCCGCCATGCCTGCCTCTTCAGACCTTGCGCCTGCCCTCTCCTCTCCATCTCCTGACTGTCTCACCCTTCGGGGCTCTCCCTTCTGCAGAACTCCCTGCCCATCTTGCTGGGTTCACCCTCCTTTCTCTGCCCCTTCCCTTGCTGGCTCCTTCTCTGCCTCCCTTCTCCCCAGACCCCTTTGCAGAGGTCTCTCTCTCTCTCTCTCTCTCTCTCTCTTTTTCCTTGGTTTCCTTTTTTGGTCCCTTCTCCTGGCCACCCACCATTAGCCCTAGCAAGCAGTGTCCGCGCCGCCTTCAGAACCCTCCTGTCCTTACTTCTCCAGTCTTCTGCTCCACCTCTTTCTTCTGCTCCATTTACTTCCGACTCCGCATTCCTGGTCCATTTTCTCTCTCCCTTTCCTTCATCTGATCTCTCCATTCCCAGCTCTTATTCTCCTACTGTCCTCCTCCTCTCTCCCGATCTCCCCCACACTGAAAGAAGTATTCGTCCACATTCCTTCCCTCAACAGCAGGAGCGGATGGGGGAGCTGGGGAGGACACCTCTGACAGCTCCCAGCCCAAGTGCCTGGCTGTCTTCAAAATGCACAAGCTAAGCCCGCCGTGGTGGCACACACCTGAATCCCAGTACTTGGAAGGCTAAGACAGGAGGCTCGCAGGTTCGAGGCCAGCCTCAGCAACTTAGCCAAACCCTTAGCAACTTAGTGAGACCCTGTTTCAAAATAAAAAAATAAAATAGGACTGGGGGTGTAGCTCAAAGGCAGAATGCCCCTGGGTTCAATCCCCCGTCCCTGACCACCACCAAAAAAAAAAGGCTTGAGATAAAAACATACTGTTGGTTTCTAACTACAAAGCCTTCCCCACCCCCCAGAGGATAAGGAAGGTTTGAGGCCGGCCACCGTGTCCACTCCCAAAGGACCCCAGGGCAGCAGGAACTACTGCAGACCTCCAAGAGGGAGAGGACAGGCATGCCCTCCCGGGCTTTGCATGTGGGTGGCCCATTCACTCATGGGCAAGAGAGTGGGGCCATCCGGGCTCCCACAAAGGCCTTCCAAGGACATCTGAACCCTAACATCACCCAGGGTGGCCGCCGGCTCCCCTGCACCCCCCTCCCTCACAGATGCAGATCGGTCCCCACGAGGAGGCAGCTGGCCAGGGGCTGGGCTGGGACACTGGGGCAGAAGCCTGCAGGTGCCCTGGCCGTGGTCAAAGGAATACAGATGTGGCTGGTGGGAGGGCGGCCTAATGAGCAGCGCCTGCCTGAAGGCTCAGGCCCTCCCTGCCTCCTTTCTCATTCAACTATTGTGCAGTCTCATCTGGAAGTTGTGCGGGGAGGTTCATCTCCGAGCCTAGGGGGCAGCACATCTATAGAATGGATCTTGGGGTGTGTTAAGGGCTCTCTACACAGCGGGAACCCCTTGGGCACCGGATGCAGAGTCAATGGGGAAAATGAGGCCAAAGACTATGGTGGCGCCTACCTATAGCAGAAAAGACCACAGCTGAGGCAGGAGGACCACAGGCTCGAGGCCAGCCCGGGCAATTTAGTGAGACCTTGTGTCGAAATTTAAAAAATGATGCCGGGCATGGTAGCACATGCCTGTAATCCTGGTAATTGGGAGGCTGAGACAGCAGGATCACAGGTTCAAGGCCAGGCTCAGCAATTTAGTGAGAACCTCAGCAACTTAGTGAGACCCTGTTTCAAAATAAAAATTTAAAATATAGGGCTGGGGGTGTAGCTGAGAGGTAGAATGCCCCTGGGTTCAATCCCCAGTACTACAATAAATAAATAAATAAATAAATAAATAAATGAAAGGGCTGGGGGTATAGCTCAGAGGTAGAATGTCCCTGGGTTTAATCCCCAGTACTACAATAAATAAATAAATGAATGAATGAAAGGGCTGGGGATATAGCTCAGAGGTAGAATGCCCCTAGGTTCAATCCCCAGTACCAAACAAAGAAAAAATGAAAGAGCACTGGAATGGGAGTCCACAATCAGGGCCAAGGCTGGGTCAGAGTCGACTGTATGGCTTGGACAGGTTGTATCCCTTCTCTGGTCTTCAATTTCCTCATTCAGGAACTAGGGCAGCTCTAAAGTCCCTTCCAAACCTGACAGCCTAGGCACAAAGGGTGTCTAACACAAACGCTCGCGTGGAGAGAATGTTCGAGTTGTTCTCCACATCCTTACGATATAAAGGTGCACCCACTGATCCGCACCCCAGTCTCATTTGGAAGATCCCGACCCCTGACCCCTTCAGCATCCCCCTAGCTTCGCGCCTTCCTCCCTGGAATGGAAACTGGAATTCAGGCTCTCAGAGGTCCTGCGTTGACCCGCTTCTCCAGAGCCCACAGAAGCTGCCCGCTAAGAGTCCAGGCACAGGAGGCTTTCATAAGAACCACCAGGAGCCGGGCGTGGCGGCGCACGCTTGTAATCCCAGTACTTGGGAGGCTGAGACTGGAGGATCCGGGTTCGCGGCCAGCCTCAGCTACTTAGTGAGGCCCTCCGCAACTTAGTGAGACCCTGTTTCCAAATAAAGAATAAAAAAATAGGGCTGGGGGTGTGGCTCGGAGGTAGAATGCCCCTGGGTTCAATCCCCAGTACTGCAAAAATTAATAAATAAATAAATAAACGCATATAATTATTAAAAAAAAAAGAACCACCAGGCCTCAGCCCCGCCACGCCCACCTGCACACCTGAGCCCATTACTTCCTTCCCAACAAGCTGCTGCGGGTCCAGCTCTTGGCTGGCCTCTTCAAGGAAACCTGGCCAAACTGGTGCCGTGCACACCAAACCCGTCCTATTTCCTGTCTCTTTAGTATTGCACGCCTGGGTTCCATCATCGATATCTGAAGCTGCTCACACAGAGCCCAGCAACACAAGCGAACAGAAAGGGTTAAGGAAGGCCCCTTGCAGAGACCCCACCATTGCTGGCCCGCCCACAGAACCTTGTGGTCTTCCCCAGGAAATGGAGGAGGGCAGAGAACACTCTCTATATATATGTATCCTGTAACCTATTATAGAAAGAAAACCGTTTTCAGCCAAAAATCATGTATGTGCACATTTCTTTTCAACCTCAATTATAGACTCACACAAAAAGTTACTGCTAAAAAGAGCCTCCGGCTGGCTCAGCTTCCTCCTAGTAGAAGCCACTGCAGCCAGCCCAGAGAGGCGGGGCAACTTGTTTAAAGTCACACAGCTCATGAACAGCAGACACAGAGAGGAAATGGAAGAGGAGGGTCATGGCTCAAAGTGGGCTATTCCCAGAACACCACGATATTTCTACTTGTTGAGCAAACCGGGCAGACCACGGAGTCAGCCCTGAGAATCTGCATGATACCGTAGTGACAAACCTGTCGTGGTCACCCAAAAGAGTCCCAGTGGGCAGGTGTGGTGGAGTACCACACCTACCTGTAATCTAGGAGGCCAGCCCGGGCAATTTAGCAAGACCCTGTCTCAAAATAAAAAGTAAAAAGGGTTAGGGATGTAACTCAGGAGTAGAATGCCCCTGGGTTCAATCCCTAATACTGCTAAGAAAAGAGAGAGTAAGTCCTGAGTCCTCGTAACAAAAGGAGACCCACACAGACCTGAAAGACAGAAGGATTCTATAATCCCATCCCAAGAAAGAATTTACCAGCCCTGGGACCCAAGATTTATTTATTGTTTTGGGGGATGGAGGGTACTGAAGATTGAACCCAGGGACATTCTACCTCTGAGCTACACCCCAATCCATTTTTTTTATTTTGAAACAAGGCCTCACTAACTTGCTGAAGCTTGCCTCGAACCCGTGATCTTCCTGTCTCTGCCCCCCAATGACTGGGATTACAGGAGTATGCCACCACACCCAGCTGGGATCCAGCAATTTTTTGTTTAATTAATTAATTTGTACCAGGGATTGAACCCAGGGGCATTTTACCTCCGATCTACACCCCCAGCCCTTTTTATTTTGAAACAGGGTCTTGCTAAGTTGCTGAGAGTCTCGATAAATTGCCAAGGCTGGCCTCAAACCTACAATCCTCCCTGTCTCAGCCTCCCAAGTATTATAGGCACACTCCACCACGCCCAGCTGGATCCAGCATTTATAACTGAATTTTTTTTTAGCTCAGAGCTTTCCTTGATGCCGGCCTTTTTAAGGTTGCTGCTGAGGGCAGCGCCCCCAATAAATGCTCTGTGCAAATCTCAGGACACTTAGCAACCATGAAGAAAGAATGACGGAGGGCTGGACCACTGCTTCTTCCTCCTCAGATAAGACACACCTGCCTGCCCTTGAAGGGGGTCCCGTCATCAATTATCACGGAAATGTTCGAATCTCGGTTAACCACACCATTGAGGGAGAGCAGTGATGTGGATAATGCAAAAGTGGTTTCTTTTTGGTGTCGGGAGGCGTGCTAATGAATTTTTAGTGGCACCTAATTATGTTCTACGGAAGATAATATTAAAAAAAGTGCCTGCGTTTTCCAGGCAGATATTAAGTGATAGTGTGAGGAGCTGAGCTGGAAGATGAAGCCAACTTCGAATTAAACTTCATTATAGGGACCCATCAAGTGGATAATCCACCCTCAAATAACTGCGACATTTGCTCAACAGGCTTTTTTTCTTTCTACTTACTGTGTGGCTGTCACTCTATGCAATGGGAGAAGAGACAAGACAGAGAAGTAACGAATAAAAACAAGAAGTCATATTCTTTTTTTTTTAATGTGTGTGGCACTGGGGATTGAACTACACCCTCATCCCTTTTTATTTTTTGTTTCAAAACGGGGTCTTGCTAGGTTGCTGAGGGTCTCGCTAAATTGCTGAGGCTGGTCTAAATCTGTGATCCTCCTGTCTCAGCTTCCCAAGTATTGGGATGACAGGCGTGCGCCATCACACTTGGCTAAGAAAGTCATATTCCCTATCCTAAAGAGGGTGGGTCTCGTGCTGGAGGTGGTGGTAAATAAGTCACGATGGTTAAGACAGAACGTCGTGTGTGCACGCACGCAGAGCTGGCTCTGGAGCCCAAGGGAAGAAAGGGCTAACTCTGAGGGGGAGTGAAGAAGGCTGCCTTCTTGTGGCCTGGGAGATGCATCTGGAAGGAAAACCCCAGTGCAGCCAGTGCTGTCCAGGGAACAGCGCCCCCACCTGGTGTCCTGGGAGAGGAAGGGGACCCAAGTGGTTCCCCTACAGTCAAAGCAAATGCCAACCCAGCCCCACTCGCCGCCTCGGTCTCAACAAGACAGCTCCTGCCTGTGCCCTCCAGAAGCAAGTTTCTTCTACTTGCAATTCCCCAGAGCTAAAAAAAAATTCACCCCTGGGGGAAAAAAATTCCTGTCCCTGTCTGCAGCGGTCTGGTTTTTTTTTTTTTTAAGCTCAAACTTAACTCCATCCAGGGCTCATTTCTCTGGGATTCCCAGACCTGGGGCTTTCTTTAGAGGGGGACATTATGGGTGGGGCTTCTCTCTGAGCCCGCAGCCCCCTCGAAACCCTTCTAATTTGCTGCTGTTTTAAAACCAAAGGGAAAAGAAGAGGGAGAGAGCCCTGCCTTTTCCCGGGCTCTGCGGTTAGCGCTCAGCAATGAGCCGGCAGGCCTGGAATGCGAGGAATTTCCTGCCCCTGCTCCCTGGACTAGCTGAGAGACCTAGCAATTAGGCCTGGCGTTTCCACCCAAGGGAAGCGCCCAGGGAAAGGCTGGCCGGAGGGCGGTGTGGGGATCGGCCTGCGCAGTCCCTGGCCTCAACATCCCTCGCGAATGCACCCGCAGTCACCCCCATCACCCAGAAAGTGTGCCCAAATGCTCCACATCCTTTCCTACACCGGCCGGAGAGCGTGGTGATGACAATACAGGACGCACATTCCTTCCTGAAGCCCCCGTCCTTCCATGCTTTTTGTTTGTTTGCTTTGCCTCCCCGTCCTCCCAAAGCTGCAGGAGCCAGGCTCTGCCTCAGCGGCTCTTCCCCTCCAGTCTGTACCTTCCTCTCCCCCCTCTTTTTCTTTTCTCTTTTTCTTTCTTTTTTTTTTTTTTTTTGGTACTGGGGATTGAACCCAGGGGCACTCTACCTCTGAGCCCTTTTATTTTTTTTTATTTTGAGACAGGGTCTTGCTAAGTTGCTGAGGGTCTAAGTTGCCGAGACTGGACTTGAACCTGCAATCCTCCTGTCTCAGCCTCCCAAGTACTGGGATTATAGCTGTGTGCCACCACCCGGGCTTTGTCCCTCTCTCTTGTTCCATCTCCCCATCCATGTCCCCCTTGGGCCATGTGTCACTTCCTCCAGCCATGCCTCTGTTCAGAGTCTGTCCTGGGCCAGGCTCACACCACACAGGCCTGCTGCTCCCTGGCGGTGTCTGTCTCTGGGGCTTCTAGAAGGCGGGGTGGAGGCCCTGGGCCTCTGTCTCTTTGGTTCAAGACTGAGACATTCAGATGGGAATGGGGAGGAAGCTCTGCTCTAAATGAACCTTATGTAACTTCTGTGCAGCAGCCGCAGCCGCAAGGGCAGGAGCAAATTCCTCTTCCTATTTCTGTTTTGCTGAGGCTGATATTAAAATGGGTTCAGACACTCTCCCGACACATCAGTCGATGGCTGGCTATCATATCGATATCCTATCAATATCCTATCGATAGCCAGCTTTCGGGTGCGGGGCAGATGCAGCCTGGGATTTCAACACTTGCCACAAACGGTTCTCAAGTTGGCCGGTCAGTCAGCACCAGCAGCCAGCCCCCAGGACGGCAGCATCTGTGTGGACCCCGTGAGGGCCGGCTCCTGGCCCCTCTCTGTCTGGTCTCTAGCTTTGGCTTAGCCTCCTCATTCTAATTGGGGGGGTATCAAACCCAGGGCCTCCCGTATCATAGGCAAGCACTCTACCTCTGAGCTACACCCCCAGACATTTTTATTTTGTTTTGAGACAGGGTTTCCCTAAGTTGCTGAGGCTGGCCTCGAATTTGCTATCTTCCTGCCTCAGCCTCCCAAGTACTGGGATGACGGGGACTCTGCCACCAGGCCCAGTGAGTTGTTCTTTATTTTAGTTTAGTTTAGTTTGGTACTGGAGATTGAACTCAGGGACATTCTACCTCTGAGCTGCACCCTCAGCCCTTTCTATTTTTATTTTTTTTTATTGGAAACAGGGTCTCACTAAGTTGCTGAGGCAGGCCTCTAACCTGCAATCCTCCAGTCTCAGCCTCCCAAGTACTGGGATGACAGGCGGGTGCCACCAAGCCCGGTGGTCAAAAGACATGTCTGCCACCACATAGGGCCTTCCTTGCAGCCATCTAGGCAATTCTGACACCGGCGAAATGCAAGTAGCAGTTTCCTGCTTCCCCTTCCTTCCCGCCCCCAGCGCTTCCTCCCAGCCACAGGAGGACAGGACTCCGCTAAAAAGGAAATCAGAGTCTCTGTGCCACTTCAGTGGGAAGGCTGGCTACCTCCGCGTCCCCTTCAACTCAGGACCCTGGCCTTCTGAGCGCGGGCGCGGCCTCGCCAGCTCCTGCCCCCCACTCCCTCAGACAAAGCTTTTCTGTCAGGTTTTTGACCCCATGAAGATTTTTAACTGGAATCCCTTTTTCCCCTCCTCCTTCCTCTCTAATTCTGAAGGATCTTTGTCTTCTAAGCAACGGAGCTGACGGGTTGGGGGGGCGCCAGTCTATCCACACACCCCCCTTTGTAATTAATTGGGGAAGTTTTTTGTTTTTAGGAAAAAACCCAGCGTGGAACTATCTTCTTTCTTAGGAATTTATTTTAATAGAAAAAAGGAGAAAGGCCTTGAAAATGTGAAGGGAAGGCCCAGTGAGAGAGGAAGAGGTCAAAAGGGCAACAGAGAGAACTGGGAGGAGCTGGGCGTGGTGGCTCAAGCCAGTCATCCTAGGACTGGGGAGGCTGAGAAAGGAGGATGGCAGGGTGGAGGCCAGCCTCAGCAACTCAGCAAGGCCCTCAGCAACTTAGTGAGACCCTGTTTCAAAATAAAAAACATGAAGGGCTGGGGGTGCAGCTCAGAGGTATAACGCCCCTGGATTCAATCCCCAGTACCACAAAAATAAAGAAATGTGCTTGGAACCCTAGTACTTGGGACGCTGAGACAGGAGGATCACAGGTTCAAAGCCAGCCTCAGCCACTGAGTGAGACCCTGTTTCCAAATAATAAAAGAAAAAGGCTGGGGGTGTTGCTCGGAGGTAGAATGCCCTTGGGTTCAATTCCCCAGTGCCATAAAAAAGAAGAGGAGGAAGGGGAGGAGGGGGGAGGAGGAAGAGGAGGAGGAGGAGGAGGAGGAAGAGGAGGAGGGAG
>PVJS01006488.1:0-59622 GCA_004027185.1 Glis glis | reverse complement strand
AAATAAAGTATAAAAAATAGGGCCGGGGGTGTAGCGCAGAGGTAGAACGCCCCTGGGTTCAATCCCCGGTCCGCAAAAAAAAAAAAAAAAAAATTAACTAACTATTCTGTGATATCTGTCATAAGAAACAACAACAACAACAATGGACTAAGACAATGACAAACTTTTATATCCTCTTGGATGGTTGTTTCTGCAACCTTGTTCTTAGAGCCACACCGCTGCGATGAGTTCATGCATGGGTGAGAGGAACGAGCTCTGTTCTTCCCGAGTCCTCCAAGCTCTGGTACTCTTCCGGGCATCTGTGGCAGATCTTGAGATGTGCTGCTTGGATCCCTCTTGAGGAGGGATCCCCAGCCAGTGGTGAGCAGGGAGGTGGCTGGCCGTGTCTCCCCTGCAGCTGGCTCCCCCGAGAGCTGCTTCAGTCAGCTCCTTCTCAGAGTGACCGCACAGCCAAGGCTGAGCACAGGGGCTGCAAGGTGGGCTGAGCGAGGCCTTAGCTTTGCATGGTCTTCTCTCTGGAGCTCCTTGCTGGGCTGGCAGAGACACCGTCAGGCCAACCCTACTTTCTCTTCTTTCCTTTTAAGATGTTCCCCTCCAAGAAACCCTTCACACTCTCAACTCCTGCCGGCATCTGGTCCCTAGAGAGTCCCACAGGAAGGGTTTCTCATGCTGTCCTGATCACATCCAGTCCGTTCTGTGTTTATTATTAGGTGCAACACAACTTCCTCTGCCCTCAGCCCCTTGTTCTTAATTAGTTCTTGTGCAGGCAGTTAAGTTGGTTCTGTGAAAAGAGACCCAGTTTGGGATTCAGACAGTCCTGGGTTTGAATCCCAGCTCTGTCCTAGACGAGCAATGTGAACTTGATAAAGTTGTTCATTTTTTATGAGCCCCGGTTTTCTCAACCTTCCCATGTGGACCTGAACTAGAAACGAATGCACCACGGAATAGAAGCCAGGACGCACACGGGTGCCGTGGGACACAGTGAAACACCCTCCCACACAGCTCCAGGGACGGCGATCCCGTTTAATTCTCACGGTGGACTGCATGGATTTACAATCGCATATGCTCTAACGTTTTTCTTTTCCTTTATGAGAACATGCATAAAATGAATGAAATAGTTTTTCTTCTTCCAATCGAGAACAACTGCGTTCATGTTAACTTTGCTGGCACCTCTTCCCCTCTCCCGCAGAGCCTTTCTGGCAGTACTGCTCTTGCTCGCGGTGAGCTGCAGGCTTCGGCTAAGCTAACACCACTGTCCCCTCCAGCTGCCATCAGGAGTACCTACCTGGACCTCATTAGCCATGAGGAGAGGTCATCTGGTATTTACAGGATCTGAGAGATCACAGACAGGCTGTGCCCGGAGTTGGAGGGGAAGCCGGTCCGCAGGACAGAGGGTGACATTGGCGACTGTCTCATCGATGCCAGGGCCTCTGCAAGAGATCTTGAGGGTGAAGCTGAAACTGCAGTCATCACTCGTGTTAATTTTGTCGTGAGCCGTCACTTGCACGTAACCAGCTTCATAAAGGAGCCTCTGAGAGCTATATCAATGGTCACATGAGATCCATCGCAGGCAAACTTGAAGAACAGACCAAAAAGAGGACAAATCCTTCTATGGCAGGAGACACAGGATGAATATTTCACACTTTCAACATTTCGAAAATTTTGGGTAATTTCAAAAAATAGATATCAGGTCTTTACTGGTGAAAACCACCATGCGTGCTCTGTCAGAAT
The DNA here is from genome assembly GCA_004027185.1 of Glis glis. Classification (NCBI taxonomy): domain Eukaryota; kingdom Metazoa; phylum Chordata; class Mammalia; order Rodentia; family Gliridae; genus Glis; species Glis glis. The sequence continues at coordinate 57,891 of PVJS01006488.1, read as the reverse complement.
TCGTGCGGGTGGAGCGAATCCACATTCGATGTACTTTAAGGATGGCTTAGAAACAGAAAAAGTTGGCGGTGGGGCCAGAGGGTCCAGGCAGAGGCGAGGCGGAGGTACAGAGTGGAGCCCACAAAACTGTGGCTGCCAGACCAGCCAGGGTCCCCATCTCCACCCCGCTGCGCTCTCAGGGCCGTCAACTGTTCACCAAGTTCACCAAGAGGTGAAGTCCACAGCCGAGGCGCGGAGGAGGGTCGGGTCTCCTCCAGTCAGCCCCGCTGTCTACACTGGCCCACGCTGCGTGGAGCCACAGAGGAGATACCATCCCAATTCTGGGCTGCAGCAAGCCGCACCTGGAGAGGCTGACCCTGTGCATACCCCACATCCTAGAATTTTCCCCAGTGTGACAGCGGTGTCCCTCCTAGAAAAGACTCCTGCTGAACGTCGTATGATATCTTCCTGGGAACAAAAAAGCAACTGTATGTATGATGCCTGAGGACTTGAACTTTTACCCAATGACCAGTGGCTTCCACATGACCTGGAGTGTGACCACAGATGAGCATGCCATTCCACCGGGCAGTATGGCGATTGACAGAACTTCAAAACTGACTTGGCGCCACCAGTCTTCACGCGTTCACTTCTGGCCGACCTGGCGGTCCCTACACATGCAGCCAGCGCGGACCAGCCCGAGAAGCTGACCCTGGCTCTCGCAGTGTGGTGTCTGAGCTGGATTCATGCACCTGGGCCCGTCCCAGTGGCAGTCTGCCTTCCCTGACGGTGGCATTAGCCCACCGCCCATGCAATGGTTCAGCATGTACAAACCCATCGCCTCCAACGTCACCTACAACACAGACCTGCTCACGGGACAGACTGACTCCTTTGTGAACAAGCTGGATCCCAGCTAAGTAGTTAAGAGCAAGAATAAAATCTTAATCTCAAAAAGAAAGGGCCTGTACAGCCTGCAGGTGGCCAGAAAGAGCCCTCGGGTTCCTCCACCCCTAAGCGCTCCTCTGGGTCCGGAAACCCCATCTGGGAGTGGGCATTCCCACTCCCAGCTCCCCACCAGCCCAAGAGTGATTTCCATGCACAGATGCTCCAACGTGGCATTCTGTAGCTAACTGTAGGCATCTTTCTGAGGGGCAGAAAACCTCGGCTTTTTGCTATAATGCATTTCATTAGCCAGGAGTTGAAAGAGCATATAGACTTATCCTCAAGAATTCTACACAGTAGGTTATGCTCACCCCTGCTTCCAAAAACTGTGAGGATTTCAGATATTATTTAAGAGGCCAGATAAATCTATGGAAAGCTTTACTCTTGACACTTAAGCCTTCATCCCTAAGCAGTGATTAGAGAAGTCCTCCAAAGAAAACGCTGGTTTTGACCTGTGAAACATTAGAACAGCACTGTGTAATCAGTCGCCACTGGTCACATGGGACTCTGTAAACTTATATGAAAAATTCATATCCTCAGTTGCATTAGCCACATTTCAAGTACTTACGTGACTGGTAGATTCCACATTGAACAGTATAGAGCTATGGAACACTTCCATCAAAGGAAGTTCTTTTGGGGGAAGCTCTGCATCAGCATATTTTCATATAGCTCTTCCTCAGATCAGATATTTTTTGTTGTTAGATAATGTTGATGCTGTATCCGTCAGCATTCTCACAGCTATAATCTAAAAGAAGGAGGAAAGAAGATTGATTTTCTTATGGTTTCGGGTTCAGTCCATGTGAGGCCGGGGACCACGGGTCTCAGGGCATGGTGGCTGGAAGGGGAGAGAGGGAGAGCACATGGGCTGTGCTCCTCACATCATGGAGGCCGGAAGCAAGAGAGAGAGAGAGAGAGAGAGAGAGAGAGAGAGAGAGCAGGGGGAGGAAGAACCGTTTATATAATCTCCAGTCGTACCTCCAGGGACCCACCTCCTTTAGCCACACCCTACTGACCTACCAAGAACCACCCAGGTAAATCCAGTACAATGGAGTTATCCACTGCTGGGATTACAACCCTCATGACTCCACTATATCAACCCTGAATATTAATAAATGCGCTCTTTAGGGGACATTTTATATCTAAGTATAACAGATGCCTTTAACTTGATGGGTTGTGATGTTTCATGAAAACTCTTGAAGATACAATTGTATGTTCTTTATTATCCTTTACCATGAACATACAACACTCTGCTCATTTTTTTCTTTAGTGTCCTATAAAGTTTTCCCTCCTCATCAAAAAAGAAAGAAAGGAAGGAAGAAAGAAGTGGAAAGTGTTAATAAAGTTGACAATTAACTTAATCTATCAGTTGCTGTCATCCACACATACCAAGGTTTAGACAATAAGTCCAATGTCATCTTGAGCTCTTCATTTATTTTGACTTTGATTATTTGGAGTGTTTTAATGCCATGTATGTTGTCTTTTCTTGTTTTAATGCCATGTATGTTGTCAAAAATTAAAAAGGATTAAAACTCATTGGAAAGAATGCCTCTTAGCATAATACAAGCTTAAACTAATTCCATCCTGTAGTGTTCCTGGCAAAGCTAGACCCGGTTGTAGACCACTCCAAGACTGCAGGCAACTTCTACAGTGAAAACTACTTCTGAGCCTGGAATGTAAATCAATAGTCTTAATTCTAGTAAAGGGAAAGACCATGTTCATGGTAGTACCAACATCTGAAGGGGATCCTGTATGTTTCATCACCTACGAATGGAAATTGTGAATTCTAGGAGAGTGAACCAAAAGAATAAAAAAAGACTAATACATTCAGAAAGTCAAGTTTGGTAGATGTTCCTGTCGTTTGACAAAATTTTGTTGTCGCTATTGCTTTTATTTCCCAATGAGGAAGGGTATTAGATCCTGACCTTTGTAACTAATAGGTCAATTGTAGACGTGGACTCTATCCGCCGTGCTGTTTACTGTTTCTCGAAAAAGAGTTTTCACCCCATTTAACTTCCTCTTTGTCTTTTGAGATAATTACTTAAAATATTTTCCCTAGCGTTTTTCCATTGAAACAAACAAGCAAAAAAATATTGGGGGGAGGGATGGAAAGAGGGCGAATTGTGGAAAATGTCTTAAGTGAACTTTGTTCTTGTGCTTTTTCTCTTTCCTGGCCAAGTTGAAGCCCATGAAGTCTTGGCTAGAGACTAAATACAGGAAGACTCTGAACAAATGAAACCTGGTTTAAATACAGTTCCACAGTCCTATATTATATTTTGAGAAGGGGTCTCTCCAATGGAGTAAGTGTATATCATCAATAAACACCCAATAAACTAATGTCTTACTGTTTTATGGTGATTTACAGTTTGCGAAGGGTTTTCCCTTTTCTTATATTATCTCTCATAAAAATATCTCAAAGCTGTACTGTTTTTTATTTTCAGAGTTTTCAGCTGTTTTACAATACAAATGAAGAATGGAGTGTTGAGTCCTGCTGGAAACCCTATGACCTAGCAGAGCCCAGAGATACCAGGTGTGCCCACTAGCAGCTGTCCCACTTCCTGGGTGGGAGACTCCCAGAGTGGTCACAGCACAGTCGAGTAAACAGAGTGGATGGGGAGGAAGCACAGTATGTCTAAAACTTCACCTCTGGATCCTGCCTCTTGTCCTTCCGATATAGCAAACACGGCACCATCTTTACACACTTTGTTCCTCTAACTGTAGGAGATAGATACCAAGCTCACCAACTGGTCTCCCAAGATCTCCTTCTCAGGACCTGAAGTTGAGAGGAAACGTCTCATTAGGTTGAGAGGAAATGCCTCCTCTCTCCTGAGGTTGAAGGAAATGTCTGCCCTCTTACCTTTCTGGAGAAGACTGTTTAAAGACTCTCTTCATACTTGGGAGGCTGAGGCAGGAGGATTGCCGGTTCGAGGCCAGCCTCAGCAACCTAGCGAGACCCTGTTTCACAACAAAAAAGACAAAAGGGTGCAGGTGTAGCTCAGAGGTAGAATGCCCTTGGGTTCAATCCCCAGTACCAAAAAATAAAACAAAATAAAATAAAATAAAATAAAATAAAATAAAAGACTCTCTTCGAAAGTCTCCTTCAACCATCATTTTCTACTCAGTAGCTCCTCCTCCTTTCTGAGCCCTCGTAGGCCAGGAGACTTTTAGAATCATCCAACTGGCTTTTTTCACCTCATTTTTGCAAATTCTGCAGTGTTTGGCCTCACTGTGATATCTGGTGTCTATTGGTGGGACTCAAAGCTTCCGTTTTCATAGCCTGCTATGAAATAGTTCTGGAAGACAGTGGCAGACAAGCACTGCTCAGACAGGTAAGTGTACGCCATGAGACCTAGTCCTCTGCCAAAATGGGTGGACTGTGCTTCAGCACTTATCCCTGATACTAAGCCAATGGTTTCGGGTCTCATTCAATCATCACTCAGTAGTTTTGGGTATCCATTTATATATGAACTAATATGATGACATTCAGCAAATGGTCACTTAGGATCTTGTAGATGCCAAGCCCAGACAAAAGAAAAATATTTGAAATAATAGCAGATATTTGAAAAAAGAATCAAAAAATGACATTTGCCAATTATAAAAAACACGGAACGGAGGTAAGAACAACACGTGAGGCCTTTTTTATACTCTCTGTGGCAAAGGCTGTTAGCTGTTTGCCCATCTACTAGATTGTATTTCCAATCCCTGTTTGCAGATACCCATGGCCTGGTGCCTCGTTGTAACTGATGGCATGCCGGTCATTTCTGAGCTGAGGCATTTAGGAATGCATGAGCCTTTAGCACACTGTCTTCTTCCCCGTCCTTACTTGGATCCTGAGCTCCCACCACCGGACGTTCTGATTTAATTCATAGGAGGCGCAACCTTGACAATGGGGTCATGAAAGGCTCCCAAGTGATTGTAATGTGCAGCAAAGCTTGGGAATCGCTGTCCTCGGGGAGCGCACAGCTGCCAGCTGGAGGAGACCTGAGACCCTGAGTCACCGCGTGGAAGAAAGCCATCTGTTGAGAATGCCACTGCCGGAAACAGGTTAACGTTTGCCTTTGCCGGGCGTGGTGGTGCACGCTTGTAATCCCAGTACTTGGGAGGCTGAGACAGGCGGACCCGGGTTCGCTGCCAGCCTCAGCTACTTAGTGAGGCCCTCCGCAACTCAGTGAGACCCTGTTTCAAAATAAAGAATAAAAAATAGGGCTGGGGGTGTAGCCCAGACGTAGAATTCCCCTGGGTTCAATCCCCAGTACCGCCAAAAGAATAAATAAATAAAATAAAGTAAAAAAGAAAAAAAGAAACAGGTTCACATTTGCCTTGGAAAGGTCTAAGGGTCATGGAAAGCCATGGTCAGACTGATGAACTCACTGAAACAGGCTTTTCCTCCAAGGTAAACGTTCCCGTGTCTCTTGCCGACACCTACTCCCAAATATCCCGCTTGTCAGACATTGTCTCAAGGACCTTCTGCACATCCTCAGCGGTTTTATTGCTAACCGCTATCTCAAAGACTTTCTGCAATTGTTCTGTGGCCAGCCCAGTTAAACGTTAACCCCTAGCCCTCTGCACGTTTACTAGTTAAACTTTACCTCTCGGTCTCTGCACGTATGCAGGAGCATCCATACCTCAACCTCCCCACTCAGGAATGAATAAAAGCTGTGGACTGGTGTCCAGCAGGGCCTTTGCCTAAGAGTGTGGCCTCCTGGCCTGACCCTCTTAATCTGTTCAGGGTCTGCGTCATTCTTTCCCTCTCAGGTACGCCGCGGAATGGTCACTGACAGCCATCGGGAATATAAGTCTTGAACAATAATAAAGGATTGGCTTTGGGGCCCTTTTTGTGAGAGTATTACCCTAATTAATACACTTAATACATTAGCAAAATGTACAAGAGAAAAATCATAAAGCTGAAAGTGACAGCGAAAGTCGTCCATTCATAGGCGGTTTGCGTTCCTTTTGCTTCTGAAAAGCTATACGTCTATTAACCTAGACTATAAGAACTGAAGATATTTCTATAATTTAAATCAGGACGTCTGCTCTTAGTAATGTATCACACACAAAAAAATAGTTGAACCCCTGAGAGTAAATGAGTAGAAAAGATCTCTAGATAGGCTCATCCAAGAGAGAAAACAGAAAGGAAGGTAAATGTCCCCCTGCTGGTTGGCTTGCTGTGGAGCTGAGAATAAAATTCAGGATCTGGGTTACAGCCAAGGCCTCTCCTGCCCCTCATCTCACCTTGCTCTTCCTTGTGCTACAGCTGCCGGCCTTCTACTGGTGCCTTGAAGAAACGTCCTCTTGGTTTAGAACATGGTTCTCTTCCCTGAAGCCTCTCATCCCTTCACCCGGCTCACTCCGTGTCCTCTAGGCTACGGCTAAGAGTCATGTCAACAGGACAACCTCTCTGACATGCTAAATCCTAAAACAATACATGCTTCATCATGCTTGATCCCTCCTCCTTATAGGTTTTATCACAACTGGAAGTTAAAAGTGTTTGTGACTTAATGAGTTTCTTCCCTCTTAGACTTGAAGCTCTACAAAGATAAGAGGTGTGTTTCTTCCCTCTTAGACTTGAAGCTCTACAAAGATAAGAGGTGTGTTTCTTCCCTCTTAGACTTGAAGCTCTACAAAGATAAGAGGTGTGTCTAGTTTGCTCCACGAACGCAATAAATATCGGTGGGAGGCATCGGTCTGAGTCTTAGTACTCTTTGTGTCAAGAGACAGTCGCTTTGTGAGGTTTGTGTCCGATGGAACCGAGAAGACCAATCTGTTGGTTTTTACTACACTATTTTCATCAGGATCTGATGAACTGTTTTTTTTTTTTTTGGTTTATGACTACGATCTGTTTTCCCAAATGAATCGTGAAAAAAGGAAATGCACTCTTTAATTGGCTCACATTTGGAACAGAATAAAAAATTGTTATTACGTGACTGAGCCAATGTAATCATTGGTGCTTATCTAAGCTTATTAAATGCCCCCAGGACCTGTTTCCCAGATTAGCTTCTGTGATCTGCTATTCCAGGAACAACATCTTTTTTTTTTTTTAAACTCTAACCTTATGTTCTTTTATAGCATTTCCTAAGGACGTTCATCTCTATTCACATTCTCAATAGGGGCTTTTAGAGGCTCGGCGTACTATGCATATATAGGAGTCTGTATTTGCAGATTTAGAAGATGCGTAACATGAAGATATAGATCTTCTATGTTTCATTTTGTATAAGTATTATGAGAAGCTTTCGATCTCGTAAGCTGTTGTTCTCGGGGAACTGGTTTCTATTGCTTGACTCATGATTCAGAACACAGACAGTTCACCTGGCTCAGTATCCCGTTGATCCCACCTGCGAGAGTCCTTGCTGACACCTCTTCACCTCTCTACTTCTCCCCACTGGGATGTCTGCCTCGGGAGCAGGAGGTTATGAAGTTCCCCACAAAAGTTGCTGTGGGGCAGTGGGAGCCAAGCATGGTTTAGGAGATGAGAGATGATGGCGTGTTTGCCTAGAACCCATTTGCTTCTTCTCTCTTCTCTGGGTATTATAGGCTGATCTGGGGAGGAACCTGCTGGCAGTAGCTGGCACCTAGACTCTGTGGGGAAACACTGCCAGGCCAGGGAGCTGCTGCCATGGCAACCACAGAGCCAAAGGGTTGTAGCACCACTTTAATATCTACTATGTGTGGCAGATACCACTTGACCTGTAGTTGGGTGATGTGTTAAAACAGGACAGAACTCAGAGAGGGTGAAGTAGAAAAGAGATGTTTTAGGCAGCTGGATGAGCAAAAGGAAGGCTGTTGAGGTGACTGGCAGGGATGTTTGAGGCTGTAGTGGGAGTGTTTGGTTGGAATCTTAGGGGTCAGTGAGGACCAGGGGAGCCTTGTGAGGACTTTAAACCACAGGCCGACACCATCTGTGGGCTGCAAGGGCTGCGATCGTGATCCTGTGATTGGAAATGTATTTTTAGGAGATGAATATAATATGTATGTGTTAAATGGTCCAGGCATGAAGGTATTGTATCAAGCAATACAATAACTAGTAAGAATCCAAGGGAGATATAAGGTTGATAGATGAACTAGTGAGAGGGGAGAAGGGAGACAAAGATAAATCAGAGGGAGGGGTGCAGGCAAGTCATTGTTGAGCATTACTGATTCAATAACCACGTGAGGATGAAGGAGGAGGAGTTAAGAGAAAATGAACAATGCATCCGGGCTGAGGTACCAGTGCAAATATAAAGGGAAGTTGGGAGATGGAGCTGATTTGGGAGCAGAAAAGAGAGACTCAGAGGGCTGGGAGTGGTGGCGCACACCTGTAATCCCAGTGTTTGGAAGGCTGAGACAGGAGGATAACAGGTTTGAGGACAGCCTGAGAAACATAGTGAGACTCTCAGCAACCTAGCAAGACCCTGTTTCAAAACAAAAAATAAAAAGGGCTGGGGGGACATAGCTCAAAGGTAGAACGTCTTTGGGTTCAAGTATTCTTGGTTGTCAGTTTATTGTTATTATTATTATTTTAACACTTTGAATATATCATGCTACTCTCTCCTAGCCTATAAGGTTTCTGCTAAGAAATCTGCTGATAGTGTTTTGTTATAAAAGATGATTTTATTTTTTCTTGATGCTTTCAAAATTCTCCATTTATTTTTGACAGTCTTATTATCATGTTATCTCTTGATGAAGACCTCTTTGGGTTGATTCTGTACGGGAATCTATGAGCTTTGTGTCCCTGGATGTTCATATCTCTTCTCAGATTTTGGAAGTTTTCAGCCATTATTTCCTTAAATAAGCTTTCTACACCTTTCTTTGTCTCTTCTCCTTCAAAACACCCACAAGGCAACATTGCTTCCCTTGATGATGTTTCATAGATCATGCACATTTTCTTCACTCTCTTTCATTCTCCTTTCTTTTTTATTTCTTCCGAGTGAATAATTTTATTATTTATTTTTGCTGCACTCAGGGGCATTACCCCTCTGAACTACACTCCAGTCCTTTTTGTGTTGAAATAGGGTCTTGCTAAGTTGCTAAAAGTCTCGCTAAGTTGCTGAGGCTGGCCTTGAAATTGTGATCCTCCTGTCTGAGCCTCCTAAGTACTGGGATTTCAGGCCTGTGGCACTGCACCCAGGTGAATGGATGATTTAAAAAGGCCCATTTTCAAGTCTGCAGATTTTCTTTCTTCTACTTGAATGAATTCTTCTACTGTAGTTTTTCTATTGCATTTTTCATTCCACTTAGGCATTCTGTTTGGTTTACTATTATTATTATTTCTATTTCTCCATTGAACTTATAATTTTGCTCATGTATTCTTTTCTACATTTATTAAATTACCTGATTCTCTTGTTGCTCACTGAGCTTCTTTGAAACCATTCTGTTGAGCTGGGTGTGGTGGCGCACGCTTGTAATCCCAGTACTTGGGAGGCTGAGACTGGAGGATCCGGGTTCGCGGCCAGCCTCAGCTACTTAGTGAGGCCCTCTGCAACTCAGTGAGACCCTGTTTCAAAATAAAGAATAAAAAATAGGGCTGGGGGTATAGCCCGGAGGTAGAATGCCCCTGGGCTCAATCCCTGGCACTGCAAAAAAAAAAAATTCTGTTGAATTCCTTGTGCAGAAATTTGTCTATCTCCATTTCTTTGGGGTCAGTTGTTCCTTTAGTGGTGCTCTGTTTCCTTGATGCTGCGTGTTTCTTGTATCCTTGCACTGATGTCTGCGTATATGATGGTCACTTCTTCCATATTTTGTGGACTGGATTTGTTGGGGAAAGGCCTTTACTTGCAGGAGGGTGTAAGGGCCCCAACTGAGTGGAGTGTGGGAATTCTGGCTCCAGGAAAGGCCCATTTTAAAGTTATGCCCACCACAAGAAGATAGACAAATGACTAATAGGCCCATGAAAACATATGCTCAAAATGATTAATCACAAGGAAGACCCAAATGAAAACTACAATCAATAACCAGTCAGTGCTTACATCCATTAAGTCACCACCCCACAAAACAACACACACAAAAAACAACATCAAGACTGATCATCCCAAATACTAGAAAGACTGTGGAGCAACTGGACCTGCCACATTATTTTCTGGAGGAAATGCAAAGTGTTTCAAGTGATTTGGATATAATTTTGGGATTTTGGTACATTTATGTTAAATGTAAAAGTACCATAAGACCCAGAAAATCCATTGTTTGCCATTTACCAAAGAGAATAGAAAACAAAACTATTCATTGAAGTTTTTCCTAATTGTTGCCCAAACTGGAAAGAGCCCAAATACATTTGGGTGTATGAATAGATAAAATGTCTATGGCGTGTTCATACACTGAAATTCTTCTTGGTAATAAAAGAAATAAACTATGAATACATGGATGAATATGTAAGTATTTGAAAGGGGAAAAGAAACATACTACTATTGGCAGAAAAAACCTGAATTTTCTAGAAAGTCAAGGTAACAGGGCTTATTGAGAAAGTTTAGTAAAGTGTTTGGATATATGATCAATATATAGTCTGTTAGAAAATATAAACACAGTGCATTCTTAGTAGTGATACAAAGTATGAAAACAAAAATATGAAATTTGTATGATCAGTCTTTATAAGAAATGATATATAAATTTAATATTGAGATAAAAAGGATTGCGGGTTCGCGGCCAGTCTCAGCTACTTAGTGAGGCCCTCTGCAACGTAGTGAGACCCTGTTTCAAAATAAAGAATGAAATAGGGCTGGGGTGTAGGTCGGACGTAGAATGCCCCTAGGTTCCATCCCCAGTACCACCACCAGAAAAATAAAAATAAAAAAGAAGACTTAAGTGGGAAACTACATTTCTGGATGAAAAGACAGAACGTTAAAAACACGGTAGATATTTCTTTGTAAATTTCCTCTTAGATTTAATGCAATTTCAATAAAATAACAAGAGGGTAGCTAAGAAAATTTCAAAAAGAGTAAAAAGGGACCGATTGGTACCAGGGTTAAAACATACAAATATATTTCAAAGCGATTATATGTGTATGACGAAGATGGGATTATATGTCATGGCAGAAAAAAATTAATTCTCAGGAGATGCTATCGGGGTAGCAAATAAAGTATTAACTTAGATTCTCATTCCAGAAGAAAAATTTTAAAACACCCTTAACAAATATAAATGGACATTAGTATTTATTAGCTAAAGCTTTGGAATCCATTGCAATGGTGAAAAGCAACAAATCCATGCAAACTTTCTCTTAGAAAGGAATGTAATGAAGGCTCAAGCCCTCTACCTCAGCCCTTGGCCTCTGTGTAAAGCACGTGGTATATGCTCTAATAAATCTTTATTGTTTTTTCTTTCATTTTTTTCTTTTGGTACTGGGGATTGAACCCAGGGGCATTTTACCTCCAACCTACACCCCCAGTTCTATTTTTATTTTTTATTTGGAAACAGGGTCTCGTCTCACTAAGTTATTGAGGGTCTCGCTAAGTTTCTGAGGCTGGCCTCAAACCTGTGATCCTCCTGTCTCAGCCTCCCAACTACTGGGATTACAGGCATGCGCCACCATGCCTGGCTTAATAAATCTTTATAGAAGCAAAGAAAACAGTTTATTTTTAAAAGACAGCTTCACTATCATATTAATGACAAATTGGGGAAAATATTTGTTATGTATATGCAGTAGAATGAATAGACTTTTCTTATTAGATTTCTTAATCAAATTATAAAAATATCAATAAGACCAATTAGATGGGTAAGTATGTGAATAAAACTGTTCAAAATAGAGGGAATACAAAGGTTAATGGACATTGGAAAAATGTTAACTCTTAAAGAATTGTTTGTCAAGGCCGGGCGTGGTGGCGCACGCTTGTAATCCCAGTACTTTGGGAGGCGGAGACTGGAGGATCCAGGTAGCGGCCAGCCTCAGCTTTCTCTCTCTGTCTCTCTCTCTCTCTTTGTCTCTCTGTCTCTGTCTCTGTCTCTCTCTCTACTTAGTGAGGCCCTCTGCAACTTCGTGAGACCCGGTTTCAAAATAAAGTATAAAAAATAGGGCCGGGGGTTTAGCGCGGAGGTAGAACTCCCCTGGGTTCAATCCCTGGTACCGTAAAAAAAAAAAAAAAAAAAAAAAAAGAATTGTTTGTCAAATGTTAAGTTTTTAGCTGGCTGCAGTGGTACACACCTGTAATCCCAGTGGTTGAGAGGCTGAGACAGGAGGATCACAGGTTCGAGGTCAGCCTCAGCAACTTAGCAAGACCCTCAACAACTTAGTGAGACCCTGTCTCAAAATTAAAAAAAATAAAAATGGTTGGGGGTGTGGCTCAGAAGTAGAGTACCCTTTTGTTCAATCTTCTAGTTTACCAAAAATGGAAAAAAATTATAAGATTTTTTAAAAATGAAAATATTCAATGATGGTTTGGGAGTAAACTGTGATAGCTCATCTCACATTGGGAACATCTAATACAAACTCTTTAGAATAATGATTTTGCATTCTATCTCCATAGCCTTAAAAATATTTACCACTTTTGTTCCTATAATAATCTTCGGAGAACATATAGTAAAAAAATTTACCTGCTGGAAAGAAAATTAGGCGAAAATGTTCATCATCCATTCACAGAGGCTGGTGAAAAATTGGAACTACATGTTCAACACTAGGGAATGGATTTGAAATTGGGGGCTAGCCACAGATGGAATATTATGCAGCCATTTAGATTACTGCTATAAGGATTTTAAGGTGCCATTGGAAAACAATGATTTGAAAAGGTGCTATGAGGAGACAAATTATGTTGTGATACAAAAAATAAAAATATGCTCATAAAAACAGAATAATAATAACATATTTGCTAATGCTTGCTGAAGGAACAGGGACTCTCTGCAAGCTGCCCAGAGATGACCTCCTCTAGCCTTTGACACAGAGCCACATGTACCGGTCTTCCTCTCAGTGAACAAACGAGGAAACAGATTCACAGAATTGTCCAAAGTCACTGGGCTAAGGAGCCGGATTTCATACCCAGCAGGCTGGCTCTCTCTCCATCACTATGCTACAACGCCTGTGTTTGCTAAAACACAACAAAAGATGCCCAGTACTTTTAGGATTTGGGAAGGGGGAACTCACTGGATTTTTCCACATCCTTATAGAGTTTCTACAAAAAAGCATGCCTTCTTATTATAAATGATCTGAGTACTAGTGATATTTTTTAACAAATCCTCAGCTTCCTTGTGTGTGGTCACACGCAGTCCCTCTTTGGTGGCTATCTGAACCCCCTGTCTGCAGTGCTCCCTGCCCCTCGCCCTGGGGGCCTCTGGCCCGAGCTCCAGGGACTCTCTGAGGCCTCAGAACCGGGCTTGCACCCAGGCGGTGCCGCCTCCACCCCGGGACTCCCTGGGGCGTGCAGGCCTGGGCTCAGCCTCTGCCCGCGAGGTCGGAGAGGCCAGGAGGCTGCGGGGTGTAGAGTCGCGTCCAGGGAGCAGTGCCCCTTAGGGACCGCGCAGGCACCAGCCGCCCGTCTGGCTGTCCTTTATCAGATAAGGACATCACTGAAAACCAGGATTATTTCAGGATGACTCAAAACGGGCCCTGGAGAAAACCGAGTGTTAATTAAAAAGTCGTGGGGGTCAAACTTCAGCGCGTGCGTCCTGGGGGGGGGGGACACGATGGTGGAGTAAACTCTTTTTTATTTTATTTTTTTCAGAGTGCTGGGGATTGAACCCAGGGGCATTCTATCTCTGCGCTACCCCTTCCCCAGTCCTATTTTATTTTTTTTTTAAATTTGGAAACAGGGTCTCACTAAGTTGCTGAGGGTCTCACTAAGTTGCTGAGGGTCTCGCTAAGTTGCTGAGGCTGGCCTTGAGCCTGCGATCCTCCTGTCTCAGCCTCCCAAGTACAGGGGTGATAGGCGCGGGTCCGGCTAGTGATCGCTTTTAAAAACAGGTTATCTCGGGAATTAATAGGTCCCGGGCTGGGAGCAAGAAAAGAGGGAACTGTTTGTGCCGCCCGTGGGAACCCAAGTCTGGCTTTTGGGGCGCTTAGGAGAAACCAGGTTCCCCAGATCACTGGAGAAAAATGTCCGATTTACCCCCGGGAGACACTGGCATGAATTTACACAGCCGGCGGCGAGTTTTTGTGCATACCCAGGTCCGTTCCAGGGGACCTCGGTAAAACCCCCAAACCCGCTCCCTTATGGGATCCATCCCAGGATGCAAACAGAGTTTGGGAGGAATAATAATAATATACTAATAAAAACCCATAAAGAAATACAAGCGAGTACCTTGTATGCTTTGACATTTGAAAACCCGACTCCGGGAGTCATGGAGCCCTTTATTGCAAGTTGCAAGGTCTACACCGCGGTCCCGCCGGGCTGGGGAGGGTCCCGGGCCGGCTTCCTGCCTCCCTCCGCGGCGCGGTGTCCGCCCCGGCCCCAGCAGTGTGTGCAATCGAGAAACTCGATAGGAGGCAGCAGCTGATCCCCACCACCATCCTAAAAATAATCCGCTCCTGCGGCGCCCGGCTGCTCGGCTGGGGGAGGAAGGCTCTGTCCTCCCGGAGAGAGTGAGTCCCTGCCTTTTGCATAACTAGCATTCAGACGTTGCAAGAGTGACTTGCAAATTGTTGATGTTTGCTGTCCTATGCCGGCAACCTAAGGCGCCTTGCCTCCACCACGGTCGCTATTTCTAGGATGAAGGGACAGGGCCCGGCTGGAAAGAAGAGGGGGTGGGGAGCAAAGTTCTAGTTTTACTTACAAAACTCTGCCGGCTCCTACTTAAACCAGCCGGAAACAGGGAAAGGTGTTACTGTGTTTTTTTTTTTCTTTCTTTCTTTCTTCCCTTTTCTCTCTCTCTTAGATGTGTCCTGTCTTAATTCACCAAGTCGTTTTCTCTCTGCTTAATTTCTCTTTGCTTTTTAGGAGTTGTGTGCCCTGGTCTGAAATTTCCATCTTAAGACAGTGTAGGAAGTCCGTGTTTGGAAGGTAGCACAAGTGCGTCCATAAGGGGTTTGAAGCATCGTCAAGCCCAAGGTATTTATTTATTTTATTTTTTTTTGCTTTATTTGTTCGCTTTTTTTTTCTTTTTCTCATTGCCGTGTTCAAAAAAATCTTATCTGCCCCACGCGGTTCCAACATTTCCTTTGATGTGCGGGAGAACTTCATGGCCCCCGAAGACTAAGGGATTGGATTCAGACCAGACAGTAAATCAAAAGTCAGCGAGCATTTTTGTTAGTAAATTTCCTGCTCGGGTCTGTCTTAGCTAGCCAGATAGATAGCTAGAGAGTTAGATGGCTAGCTAGCCATCTGAGTAACTTCAAAGACCGGAGCGCATAAATTTGTTTCTCTACCCTGAAAATATCCTGGATAATGGAGAAGTCCTAAATTCTTGCAAACGTCCTGTTTCCCTCCTAGCCCAGTTCGGTTAGTCGCTGACTAACTCAAGGATGACTTGCTTTCTGTATGAGAGCAAAAGCTTCCATGCTTTGCTTTTAGCAGGTTTCTTTCAGGTATTGCCAGCACTTGACTTTGTCTGGAATGTTCTTCTGTCACAGGCGATACTTTCTGCTGGTGGACGGGAGAGAGGGCTAGTTCCCGTTTCCCTATAGCTTACTTTCAGAGGAGAGGGCTTGCGGACAGAACCGTGGTGCCTGACCCACTGGTATACTTGAACGCATTTTTTAGAATTAAATCAGACAACTGTTGTTCTCTTATTAGATGAACTCATAGACCCGAGATGCCAGTTATTGTTGTCATCAACTAAATTCAAATCGTGTAAATCCTAGGAGAGGTGGGACTTCAAGAAATAAGAATCCTCCTGCCACTTTGGTTGCTAGGGAACCCTAAGTTAGATGGTCAAGAAACGAGTTCACTTTTATGTTTTCTGTTCTGCAGACCACCCCTATTAGGAGAGTTTCATTTTTGGTCTTTGTCTTTAAAATTTATTTATTCAAGTTCTCCAACCCTAGCGAGTCTCAGAAGCACCCCAGCAGCTTTCCCAGGAGACCCCCCTTCCCTCTCCCTCCTTCTTGGTGCTGGGGACCCCCACCCAACCCCATGGGTGCTTAAGGATGTCAGGTGACAGACTTTAGCCAGCAAAAGTAGCAGTTTATACCCTTCCCAAAGCATTCCTAACTATCCTGGGCTCTGGAAGGGAAACCGGAATGATCATTGGGAATTTAAGAATTCGATAGAAACTGGATTGAATGAAATGTCTTTGATAAATGCAATTATCACCATATCTGCAGTAAGCTTATTATTTCCCACTTCCTGTCTGTGTTGGATTGTAATGTGGTCTGGCTGTTAGAACGTGCTGCAAATGGACAGTGGGTTTTGGAGGAGGATGCTCGGGGTCAAGGAGTAAAGATAGAGGAGGAGGCGAGAGAACAAGTCCAAGCAGACGTGGTAAGAGCTCACAGACAGGCTGGGAGCCAGGGGGCAATGTAGCTAGAGGTCATGGTAGAAGGAAGACGTCATTCTACTCTTTCAATTAAGAGTGAGCTTAACGTTTTCCTTTATCATTTCTGTAAAGGATATAGTTATAAAAATTCCATTCCTGGCTGGGTTGGGTTGTTTCTTAATTTTCCATCTTTACCAGAAATACATCTAATGTACATATATGAATTAATAGCTTCTACTTTACTGTTATTTAGAAAAAAAGACTCAAGTCCTATTAAATTCTCTTATCCTGCTCAGAACCTTGTAGTGTGTAATGACCTATCAAGTATATAGCTGTATCTTGAGTCTTTTGAAAACATAACTTTTTCAAAGATGAGACAAGATCTCAGAGAGCATATTGATGATTTATCAGAAAAAGGGTTTATCAGTATGTGAGAGGGATGACTGGACATGGAAGACTATAAATACACAGGCTTTCTAACTGGTTGCTATATTCATGTGATGTTTTATAAACCTTTGATTGAAATTTGATTTCCCCAATAATTTACCGACTGATGTCAGTTATTTTTTTGTGTGTGTCCCATTCTTCGTTTTCTTCTAGGAAAAATATTGCATGTGCCCATTGCTAAGTCAATTATCAATGAAAGGAAAGACAGAAAAAGTACTATGTTAGTTAAGAAAACTGTTTTCTTTTTTTGTTAGCCTTAGAAATCCAGCTCAGAATTCACTGTGACATAAATATGGAAAATGAACACAGTCCGGCGAGGTTAAAATCATAAGCTGCTAATTGTTTTAGGAAGAATAGATAGGACCATTTCTTTAAAAGACAGGTTGGAGGCTGACTGATGTAGTGGAAAGAACAGAGTTTATAAGCCAGACACATGGGTGTGGATCCCAGATTCTCTGCTGGTTGGCAAGTTATGGAACCCGTCCGAACCTCAGTAGCCTGTGCTGTAACACGCAGTTCACAACGCAGTCCTCTCAGGGGTGTGCAGAGAACTTAATATATGCAAAGTGCCCAGAGTTTAGTAGGTGCTGAGTGAATAGTGGGCGTTGTAAGGGGTCTCCAGACTGATGCTCTGGCTGGATGTCACGATAGTAGATTTTGCTGGGGCAGACCCTGGCGTCTCTACGCTCTGTTTCAGCACAACCCTGAGAGGGACCCCTTTAAAATCCACGACTGAGCGTGTCCCTCTCTCACAAACGCCCAGCGGCCCCACTGCACTCAGGGTAGAAGCCAGAGTCCCCGGCCTGAGGATGACTTACAAAAAGCCCCTAGTGAGCTTGTCCTCTGACGTCATCTACGTCTACGCTCATCAGTACAGACTTCCAACTAACTGCAAGCATCCTTTGTTTCAAAACTTAAGAATATTTCAGGCTCCCACACCTGCATAGTCTCATTATCATGTCCCTTGAGTTATATTTGATTTGTCTTAAGCTTTTGAGGTTAATATTTTTTGCAGTCAGCCGGGTGTGGTGGCACACGCCTGTAATCTCAGTACTTGGCAGGCTGAGACAGGAGGATGGCAGGTTTGAAGACAGCCTCAGCAACTTAGTGAGACTCTGTTTCAAAAATAAAAAAATAAAATAGGTCTAGGTGTGTAGCTCAGAGGTAGACTGCCCCTGGGTTCAATCCTCAGTCACACACACACACACATACACACACACACACACCTTCAGGAAGGCCCACTACCGTTGGAGCCTTGTTGGTCTCTGTGTATTACTATTTCCTGAAATTAATGAAATATTTCAGTAAATTGCATCTAGCTAAAGTTGTTTAGCAATGATTTTTTTTCAATGAACGAACACAGGAAACAGTTTGCTATGGTAGCATTTTGACTTTTCAGTCATTTTTTTTCTTTTTTTTGAAATATCACCACTTTTGTTCTTTGACATCATTTTAGTCAGACACCCCTCTGACATGCAAATTTGCATAGGTTATACATTTTACAAATTAAGATAAGATATTTTTCTGCCAAAAAAACAAAGGCCATGGGAAAGAGGCTTTATAGAATGTATAAAGGGTTTCTTATAAAAGCCTAGTGTTTTTGTTACCTTGCCTAGAGTTTTCTATTTCCTCAACTGCAAAAGTAAGGAAGATTAATTATATGCTATACCTCCTATTTAAGGTGATACTTTTATGAAAAAGGCTTACTAACTTCTTATTTCCTTAATAACTTTTTATTTCTCTTTCTTTCTCTCTCTTTTTAGAACAAAGCATATAAGAAGAAATGAGTCTTTCATTTTGCGGTAACAACATTTCTTCATATAATATCTATGATGGCGTGTTACAAAATCCCTGCTTCGTGGACGCCCTCAACCTGGTCCCCCATGTCTTCCTCCTGTTTATCACGTTTCCAATTTTGTTCATCGGTGAGTCATCTACTGTCCTATATTATTTTGCCTCATACTTATGTTTCTTAATAATGGCCGACACTTGGTATGATGTTGAACGCCTTTCTCACACAGGAAAGCTAACGAGCGAGTACAAGCAGGTATTTTGTGTTTTCCAATGACATGTTTTTGGCATACGATATTCCACAGGCTAAATAGCAGTCACTCGCCAGCTGAGGAGAAGTAGGTTTTAAAAAGAGAGAAGGCTAATCCTCAGAGGTAGATCGAAGGCGTTGTTGAACACTTGCTCCATGCTAGGTGAAGGGGCTAGAAACTGGGTAAAACAGAGTCCATGCCTCCTTGGGAAGACTCCAGCGGAGCAGATGTACCAAGAAAAATGACTGCCCATTGTCACCTCATTTACAGATTCAGGGACAAATTATCCTGGGCATTAACCTGTCAGAACATCCAACACTTCTTGGGGCCAGTGGGAAAGATGGCATAGAGTGACATGTTTGGGGACTTGAAAGAAGCAGAGTGAGCCAGCAAAAGTAGGAATGATGGGTTGTGTTTTAGGTAGAAAAAAAATATGTGTGAAAACTATTTGGGAAGGTGTTGGCAACACAGTTACCCTATTATTTTATAGTTTACTATGTACAAAGTCCAATAATTAGAGAAATTGTATCTAATTTGTGTAACTTCCCCCAAACAACCTGTAAAGATCGTTTAACTTTTTTTTTTTTGCGGTACCGGGGATTGAACCCAGAGGCATTCTACCTCCACGCTACACCCCTGGCCCTATTTTTTATACTTTATTTTGAAACCGGGTCTCACGAAGTTGCAGAGGGCCTCACTAAGTAGAGAGAGAGAGAGACAGGGAGAGAGAGAGACAGGGAGAAAGAGAGAGCTGAGGCTGGCCATGAACCAGATCCTCCGGTCTCCGCCTCCCAAAATACTGGGATTACAAGCATGCGCCACCATGCCCGGCCGTTTAACTTTTTTAAAATTATAAAATATCTTTGATATATCAAATGATTAGGATTAATGTAGTACATATCCATTGAGCCTACCACCCCTCATCTAATGGAGTACAACAGCAAGGATAGAAGGGCCCCCTCTTCTACACCAATTTTTGGTCCTTCCCACATCCTACATTCTTATCCCTTCACAAGAAGGAGCCACTATTTTGAATTAATTGGTTTTAATATTCCCATGCATGATTTTGCCCATGGAGATAACTAAAAAGTTATTAGGCTAATTATCTTAAGAAAACAAATACAGTTTGATAATCTGCTTAAAAATTTTAAAATCATTTGTGTGCTTTTATTTATCCATCTAGAAAATATTGAGAGGATACCATGAGTTTGACATTCTAACAGAGGGCCAAGAATTTCTGTCATATGGTATATACAGAGGCCAACATAACTTGGTACATTGTTATTTATGTTAAACAAACGGATAGACCCTAAATATATTAGGACCAGAATGGCCATATGTAGAAATATTAGTTATTATTTATGCAATATTATTTTGTACGGCATTAAGCATGCCCCATAACCAAAAATGGAAAATGGGTGTTTTTATTGCAATTTTACAATTAATCGTTCATTTTTTTGACATCCAGTTCACTTGCTGAGAGCCTGGATATGACATCCCTGTTTTCTCCCTAGCTTCCGGCATGGAAGCTGGCTATGAGGATATTTAAGTGATGAGAATTGGAGAGACGAGGGATGTGGGGAGAAATGCAGACTGCTCATTTACGCCTTTGGCTTCGTGAATTAGGGAGGGAGCAGGTGTAAACCTGGAAGGAGGGCGGGTACTAGGAAAGTTCTAGTGTTCCAACAAGCACACGCAATTGGCCTGCAGGAGCGTAGAGCAGGAGTTCTCATGGAATGGGTTAAGTGTCACTAACCTTCCAACGAGGAAGAACATTTGGAACAAGGAAGATACACATCGATTTTCTTTTCAAAGAATGCTCCAGGGGTCCCTTTTGTCCACACAGAAATCTTTTCCTGCAATATTCCCAGCACCCACCTACCCTCATTCTTTCTTGAAGTATGTAGTAGGGCTTTTCTATAGTCAAAACATGAAGATACAAGGAGAAAAAGTGGGGTCTCCTCATCCAACATCAAATAAGAAGTGATTTCATTCTACCTATAGTTTTTTGAGGAAGCCATCAAAATGGTACTACGATGTAATCTTGAACTTTTTCCTCTGGCAATGAGCTAAGGGTGAACCCATAATGTTTTTGATCCTGCTTTTGTTCCTATCAATGAACCCAATTTTAGCTTTCTTTGAGAAAAGCCTCAGTAAATAAGCTTGTCTAATTGTGCTGGCCCAGTAATAGATAATTATTTTTATCATATGGTATGTGTATGGTTCAATTAATGAGTCCTGCATTTCATTACCAAGTATGTCTTTTTTTTAATTAGCGCCCCTAAAGATCCTGTGTTTACAAAAATTGTAGACACCAAATATCTTTTATTTATTATAATTACTAATTTATTTCCTCTTGAGTGAATCAGAAAGCTGTCAGTAAGAGCTTCTGATTAGCATGAGATAGAACCACATTCCTCTGCATTGGCGTTATTCCTGAACAATTCGATGTTAAAGTTCCCCTATGCTGCTGTTATAAAAATTAAATTGAAATGGTTATTTTTTAATTTAATAAAACTAGATGGAGATTTCCACTGCTACTCTAAGAAGCCCGAAGGTTTCAGCAACCTCCCAAAGCTTATCATGATGTACATTATATCCTTGATTATAATTGATCCTTTTGGTTTTTTTTCTTTTTTTTTCCAGGATGGGGGAGCCAAAGTTCAAAAGTTCAGATTCATCACAACACCTGGCTCCATTTTCCTGGACATAACCTGAGGTGGATTCTCACCTTTGCACTCCTGTTTGTGCATGTTTGTGAAATCGCAGAAGGCATCGTTTCAGATTCGTAAGTGACTCTGCATACGTGCCACAGGGATGGTGTGCCAGTGGATGCATTCATAGGGACAGAAGCAGGGGGCGCCCCAAGGCAGGCTTCAGTGTGGGGGCACGGCTCATCAGGAACAACAGTGGTCACGCATTTTATATGATGATCATGTGTGTGTAGGTGTGTGTCGACGCACAAGTTCTCTGGTGACATGAGTTTAGATCCCTGTGATTTGTGCTCATTTGTGCGTTGACATTGACTGGTTCCCTGGTCCAGGGAGCCCTTGCAGAAAGTTTGGTCCTTTGAACCATTTTGGTGTTTACCATATCTGTAAAAATAGGTTTTAATAGAAATATGGTCTCTATTGACATATAGCTCTACTAGCAACATGTCAATATATTAACCTATTTATCAGTTCTCAGATACTTCAATTTATTTTGTAAAGAAGCAAAGAGAGATGAGGCAGGTGTTAGGTCCTTTGAACCATTTCAATGTTTACTGTATCTGTAAAAATAAGTTTCAATAGAAATATGGTCAATATTGACATGTAGCTCTAATAGCTACATGTCAATACATTAACCTATTAATCGATTCTCAGACGCTTCAGTTTATTTTTTAAAGAAGCAACGATCAATGAGGCAGGTGTTAAAGCAGCCCGAGAACCAGCAATGCTAGAGCCACACATCGAAGCAATGCATGAAATAATTTAAAATTGCGATTTGCCACGAGACCCGGACTTTTTAGGGAATTTTGTCCTTTTAAAAGAAGTTTGCATTCAGCAGTTAGAAGATAATGTATTGTATTTATACACTTAAACATAAGCTAGGGAACATATTTTTCTTGCAAAGTCAAAAAGATAAACTCAAGTAATAGGAACATTCTGATTACAAAATGATGCTGAATGGCACACCATACAGAATCGATACGAGAAAGCCTCCAAAGTTTTGAAAAAGAAAGCTTCAAAAATCATTTCCCTCTTGTCTAATAGAACCTCCTTGACATCTGTTTATGTTTTTCTCTTGCAATTAACAAGGAATGAAATTTTGAAGCTTTTGTCATGGAGCCAGCTGTTTTGTAAAGTCTTACGATAGCTCGTTGCAGATCTGGGCACGTCTTAATTTCTGATAAAAAGAAAAATCAGAGATTCTAATATATGTCATCCCTCAAAGCACTGAGAAACTTAATTAGCTATGATCTTCTGGATAGCTGTCTAAAACCCTTTGGTGCATTTGTATTTACAGAGCCGATTCTAGTCTTTATTTGTTTACTTTCCTAGCATGTCGACCCTGTGTGTGTCCATGTGCGAGTAGGAAGAGGAACAAGGATGAGCCTAGGATCTTTTAAAACTTTGACATCCTGGAGCAAGGAGGACTCCTCCTTCCCAGCCCCTGGGTCCATGTGTAGAGTCAGTCCTAGAACACAGGCTGAACTAAGGGAAGTGTCGTCTGCTAATGGCAGAAACTCGTTTTGTAGTGCTAGGGATACCAGAGACTCATCTCCAAAACAGATGGGCAAAAATATAACCTGGATCTTGTGTTGCCCCCTTCCCTGTCCACTCTTTTTTTGTTTTTTGTTTTTTGGTACTAGGGATAGAACCCAGGGGCATTGTACCTCCCAGCTACAGCCTCAGCCCTTTTTATTTTTATTTTGAAGCAGTGTCCCGCTAAATTGCTGAGGCTGGCCTTGATCCTGTGATCCTCCTGTTTCAGCCTCCCTAGTACTGAGATTACAGGTGTGTGCCACCACGCCCAGCTTGCCACCGACCATTCTTTAAGGTATAGATTGCTTTTCCTGATCCTCCTCCCTCACAGGCTTCTCAAAAAGTCACCTACCCGTGACTTCTAAACTAAAAAAATTAGAATCTTTTTTCTACTCTGGAAACTATTTTACTGTAGAAAAAAAAAATCCGGTGACCGTGGAGGACACCTTAATGGATGCCTTTTGTTCTTATCATAATTATTACATTTCACACTGCTGCTCATGCTGCTTTCTGTCTTAACCTTTATGAACTATCTTCCTGAACCTTTATAAAATACAAAGGATAAACCGTATGCATTTTTATAAACTTTCTAAACCTCTATAAACGATCCTTTGCTTAAACTGTCGCAAACGCGCATTATAACTGGCGAAGCCACTCAGTCCTTCCTGACTGAACAGTCACTCTTCCTTTTGCCTGTCCTACATTTCCTTATTAGACAGTTTTCTCTGTGTGTTGATTAGTTCACGGCCGATCTGCACCTCCCTACGCAAACTTTCTGCCCTGCTTTTTCCAAGCTGCTCATCCTCTGCAAGTTCTTCTTGAGGGATTTCGACTCTTGGCCCCACAGTCATACACCCAGACACCCTAGGAATTAATTGCTCCCTTCGTCTCCATCGTCGCCCCTCTCGTACACCAACAGGGTCTGTCCATTTGAACCATCAACCTTTTCCAAATGCTATTTTCTCCACAGAGTTGCTGCCGTGGCTGGAATTGGGCCTCCACGGCTGTCACCTGGCCATACCTGCTATTCTTATCTGCTCTTCTTCCTTCCACAACTTTCCTCCCACCATGGTCCACGTTTTACCTCCCCACCCCATCATCCCTGCTAGTGCAGCATGACCTGTTGCAAGCACAGATCCAACCGTGCCACCTACCTGTTAGAAGATTCCAGTTTTCTGCGAGATGACCCAGCTCCTTGCTGTGGCTCACAGAGCCTCTCATGATACATTCTCTCTTCAACTTTCTCTCTGAAGAATGTTCTGCTCCTTGGAATTTGTTTTTTCGGTACCTGGGATTGAACCTAGGGGCATTCTACCTCCAGGCTACATCCCCAGCCCTATTTTTTATTCTTTATTTGGAAACAGGGTCTCACTAAGTTGCGGAGGGCCTCACTACGTAGCTGAGGCTGACCGCAAACCTGTGATCCTCCTGTCTCAGCCTCCTAAGTCCTGGGATGACAATCGCATGCCACCATGCCCGGCTTGCTGCTTGGAATTTTGAACATCCCATTTCTAGGCATCTGCACCTTCTCTTCCCGCTTCTCAAAGTACCTGTCTACTGCCTTCCCACCTGGGGCTCTGTCAGCCTTACCTCTTCCGAAATGAATTCCTCCTGTGTTCCCTTTTCCTGCACTCGTGAACAGTCACCTCCTTCTCTGGACCATGTATGGACTACAGACTTTAAGTAACTGGGGAAGAGTTAGATGTTTTACCGTGTGGCATCCTCGGTGCAGGTGGAGGTGAGGGCTGCCGACCATGACCGTGCACAGCTGGGGTCCCTGCGCATCGCCCGCCACCTTCGGGATGCAGACCAGACTTCTGGCAGCTGCAGTTAAGCTTGCAATGATTGCTTAATTGATGATTGTTAATTACTTGCAACATCCTCAGGAGGAGGACCAGGCTTCTGGCAGCTGCAGTTAATTGCTCGCAACACCCTTGATCATGTCAGGATG
Source organism: Glis glis (assembly GCA_004027185.1). Taxonomy (NCBI): domain Eukaryota; kingdom Metazoa; phylum Chordata; class Mammalia; order Rodentia; family Gliridae; genus Glis; species Glis glis. The sequence goes on along the minus strand of PVJS01006488.1, from coordinate 32,986 downwards.
CTCTGCCCAGCCTCTGCTCTTCCTCTGGGTGGCAGTTCTTCCTCCTTGGATAGAGGTCACTTCTGGCACAAAGCTTTCTCCCCCAGCGCCAGCCTCCTGTGCTCATCCTCCTTCCACCTGTACCATAATTTCCTATTAACATCCCAAAGACTCGACTTTGTGACCACAGACAACATGTCACCCCACTCATTGTTACATCCGAGAACCTAAGCCGTGCCACCTACCTGTTAGAAGATTCCAGTTTTCTGCGAGAAGATGACCCAGCTCCTTGCTGTGGCTCACAGAGCCTCTCATGATACATTCTCTTCTTCAACTTTCTCTCTGAAGAACGTGTCAAATGAACTCATCAGAGTGCAGACATCGCTGAAGACATCGACACTTAGAAAAGCTGGCAAAGAAATAAATGTACTTTCCACATATTTGAGAGTCCAGATTCAGTTGAATTTAAATACTTTTATTGGTGCACTGTGATTATACATTCTAATGAAGTTCACAGTGATAGAAAGGTCTCTGCACAGCACTCGTGTGTTTGCCTCCAGCCCGCTCCCCTCTCCCTCCTCGCACATCATCGTGAGATCAGTAGCGAAGCCTTCATATACGGACATGACATTATTTGAACTGTTCCCTTTCTCTACCCCCGCCTCCCTCCCCAATCCCCTTCCGCTGTTCCACTGGTCTCTCCCTCATTTATCTGAAGTCTCTTTTTATTTCCTAGTTTCTCTCTTTAGCTTCCACTTATGAGAGGAAACATACAACCTTTGGCTTTCTAAGACTGTCTGATCTCACCTAGCGTACTCTTCTCTAGTTCCATCCATTTTCCTGCAAACGACATAATTTTGTTCTTCTTGATGTGGAGTAAAATTCCATTGTGCGTATCTGCCACACTTTCTTTATCCGTCCATCAGCGTGTCGGCGTTTTAAGATGGTGTTCAGAAGCACGTATTCATGCCTCTGGTAGGACGCACGCTGTCAGCAGAATCAGGGCCCACACCATCGTCTTCCCACACGTATTCTCTGAGCGTTTACTCCTGCATCTGCATTTTAAATGGCTTTTAGCAAAGAATGAGCTTTTTTTGCGGTACTGGGGATTGAACCCAGGGGCATTCTACCTCTGAGCTACACCCCCAGCCCTATTTTTTAGTCCTTATTTTGAAACAGGGTCTCTCTAAGTTGTGGAGGGCCTCACTAAGTAGCTGAGGCTGGCCATGAACCTGCGATCCTCCTGTCTCAGCCTCCCAAGTACTGGGATTACAAGTGTGCGCCACCACGCCTGGCTAAGAATGAGTTTTAATGAACAACTTGTGAACAGAAGGCTACGTTCTCCCAGCACTGACCTCCGGCTCTCTGCAGGCGGCGGGAGTCCAGGCATCTCCACCTCTTCATGCCGGCCGTGATGGGATTCGTTGCCACCACGACGTCAATAGTCTACTACCACAACATTGAAACGTCCAATTTCCCTAAACTACTTCTGGGTAAGTATGATCAAAGGTTTTTTCTTTTTTAAATTTTCCCTAAAAGAGCTATTTTGTTTTTCTTTTTCCACATAATAAATACTGCAAGGGGGTCCAGGGTAGGGAGCCTGGGAAAACCACAGTAATTATTTCTGTGGTTGCATAGTAAACTTGGGGTGGACGATAAGTGAAGATGCTCCAAGCTGGGAAGACCCCACTGCCCCAGGACGTCTATTCTCCACTAAACACCCTGGTGGTGTGTTGGTGCATGGCCGAAAGGAAGTGGTGGGACAGGCCGGCCTTGGGGTGCGTGGAAGCGATTCTCTAAGAATCAGAGTTCTTGCAGAGAGCTGCTGCACATGCTGCTGTAGGCACCAGGCCTCTCGTCCACTTCCACGTGTTCCTGCCTCTGGCGTGGAGTCCTGAGGCATCTTCCAAAGGCCACGTGTCTGTTGATGCTCTGTAGGGCCACCTTGCCTAGAATTGCTGTGGAGGCATCAGGTTCTCTCTGCAGCCAGGTGAGCTTCACACCATGCCAAGAAGTGTGTCGTCCCCAGAGGCCACGGCCTCTGGAGCACCGACCCTCACATCTTCGCGGCGACTGACACGCCATTACCTTCTGGTGCCTGCTCGTCCTCAGGAAGTCAAGGCTGTCTCAAATGTGCCTAATTTTATTTTTGCCCTATAGGCTGAAATAATATAACTCTATTCCAGTGAGTTGTATTCATTACTCTGACTCAGAGAGTTAGGATGAAAGTGTAGATGCAGGACCCCTTGAGCCTCCTAAAGTCGTAGACAGAATTGTGCATTTGTGTGGCTAAATGCTTACAGTTGCCTATGGTTCACAGGTGCCCTTTGATGGAAACAATGTTGACTACTGATAATACTTAGGAATGTAAATAATTAATGTGCATAAATCATATTTATGTGCCTAGAGGACACTAAAATTCAGAATGGGTGCCTGGAAAATACTGATCATTTAATTCTGGGTTGTGTGTTATTCTATGGTTGGGCAAAGGCAATCTAATAAAAAAGGTAGATAGGGTTAAATGCTAATTTAAAAGGCTTGTCAAAGTCCAAATTATATAATAAAAAGATCTTCAGTGCCACACGATGAGCAGACATCACAGAAATCTGAACATGCTACAAAATAATGAAATTTCCAACTGGCACTGGCAATATATATGTGTGTGTGTGTATACATATACATATATATGTATACGTATGTATATGTATATGTATTTATATACATATATATGTATATGTATGTATATATATATATATATATATATATGGAAATCCATTTGTCAAAAATTGATGATGATAAAGAAAGTGTAAGAGGTAATTAAAAAGAAAATGCACACTTTGGTCATGTTTTGAAGGACACGTTTTGAGTCAGAATCTGGGTGCAGGTCTTATGTAGATGCAAGGCAGAGGGTGAAATTAGAACGTACTCCTAGAAGGGCTTATAGAGATACAAGAGCGTCTAGCTTTCTCATGATTTGAGGAATGGAGAATTAGGACCTACGAAAATCACTCTTATTTTAAAGGTCATGAAGCTGGTGATGTTGTTCCAATTTTTTTATGATGAAAATCACCAAACATAGAAAATTGAGAGGATTATGTGACTACCCACTTCCCTACCCCCTAGGCTCTTCAATTGATGTCTCCTTCTATTTGTTTTATCGCATATCTATATCTTTCCATTCCTCAATCCATACACCAATCTATCTTAGTGTAGGCGCATTTTAAAGTAAGTTGCAGACTTACGCTTCACCCTTGAGCTTGTATATTATTAACTGGAGTTAAATATTTGTTTGCAGTTCTTCTTGTGAGATAAAATTCACATCCATAAAACAAAGAAACCTTAATTTGCTAAATGCATGCACCTGTAAAACCTTAGCAAGACTTGGCTATCAGCCAGGCAGAATTTCTTGTGCCCCTTCCCAGTTAATCCTCAGTTTTCTCTTCACAGAAGTAGCATCTGTTCTGATTTTTTTCTCCACCATAGATATGTTTGCCTGTTCTAGAAGGTTACAAAATTCGAATCAAACAGTATAAACTCTTTTGAGGAAGCCTGGTTTTTGAGGCTCATTCATAGTGTTGCCTCGATCAGTGTTTCGTTCTGGCCATTGTTGCGTAGTATTCCAGTGTATGAAGACATCGCCATTTCCCCATTTTCTTGATTGACACCTGGACTCTTTCTAGGTTTTGGCTGTCATGAAAAGAAACAGCTGCTTTAAACATTCTTGTACAAGTCTTTTTGTGGCTCTATGAATTTATTTTTGAGGGGTAAATATCTAAGAGAAAAATTTCCGAGTGTAGGGTGGATAGGTAGATGTTTGTATTTGTAACATTTCCCACAGTGGTTCTATCATTTTATGTTTTACAATGTGTGGAAATTTTAGTCCCGCATGGTCACCAAGGTTTAGTGATCTTGGTCTATCCAATTTAACCATACTGGTGGGCGTGTATTGGTGACATGTTGTTTTAATTTACATTTCCCTGATGACTAATTATGTTGAACACCTTTTTTTTTTTTGCGGTACTGGGGATTGAACCCAGGGGCGTTCTACCTCCCTGCTACACCCCCGGCCCTATTTTTTATACTTTATTTTGAAACTGGGTCTCACGAAGTTGCGGAGGGCCTCACTAAGTAGAGAGAGAGAGAGAGAGAGAGAGAGAGAGAGAGAGAGAGAGCTGAGGCTGGCCGCGAACCTGTATCCTCCGGTCTCCGCCTCCCAAAGTACTGGGATTACAAACGTGAGCCACCACGCCCGGCTGTTGAACACCTTTTGATGAATTTATTGGCCATTTGTTATCTTTGTAAAGTCTCTATTTGTTATCTTTGTGTAGTGGTTATTGATATATTTTGCCTATTTTTATTAGGCTGCACTTTATTATTGAGTTGTAGGAGTACTTTGTATATAATAAATACTAGTATGTCATCAAATAGATGTTTTGAGAATATTTTCCTTCAAGTCTCTGGCATTCAAATTTATTTATTTAACAGGGGCTTTTGATGAGCAGATGATTTTAATTTCAGTGTATTATAATTTATCATTTTTTCTTGTGTTCAGTTATTCCTTTCTGTGTCTTAAAAAATCTAAACCTTTCTCCTAATTTCTTTTAGAGGCTTTACAGTATCACTTTTTGTTTTTAGGATTATGATCCATCTTAAGTTATATATGTATGATGTAACAAAGTAGGTATAATGGTTCATTTTACTCCAAATGGGTTTCCATCAGTCCCAGAACCATTTGTGGAATAGACTCCACTTACCATCAAATTGCTTGGGAGCCTCTTTTTACAACTTAAATAAAATGACTGTTGAAGTGTGACCCACCTCTCGGCTCTATTTTCTGTCCCTTTCATCTATTCATGAGTTTTTATTCCACTGCCATTCCGTAGCTTTGGAGGTCTTGAAGTCATGTAAGTTATGCAATTCTTTGTTTTTCTCCAAAGATTGCTTTGGATATTCTAGTTTCTTTTCATTTCTTCATATGGTGTAGAATCAGGTTGACAATTTCTATAAAAATATCCTGGTATGATTGTGATGGAGATTGTATTGAATACATAGAAAAATTTAGGAGAGAGTTGACATCTTATGATATTGATTCACACAGTGCATTCTCCATTTATTTAGGTCTTCTTTCATGTCCCTTAGCAATGTTTTGTAGTTTTCAGTAAAGAGGTTTTGCATGTCCCGTTAAATTTATTACCAGTCTTTTCCTGCTGCTATTTTAAGTGGAATTGTATTTCAGATTTTACTTTCCAATTGTTTCTGCCATTGTATGATTGATTTTGTGTATTGACCTTGCATCTTGAAGCCTTGGAAATTCACTCATTACTTCTAGTTATTGCTTTGTAGGCTTCTATTTAAAGCTTTCTTCAAGTTTTATCATAAATAGGTGTTGAATTGTACTGAAGGTTTTTTTGTTCTCCATTAGGAAAACTGTATTTCTGTTATTGTGCTAAATTGCACTGATATTTTTTCAAATTATTAATAATGCCTTTCTGCCATTAACCACACATAACCATGATATATTACTGCATGCTAGATATTACTAGATTTTATTTGTTAGGGCTTTGTACATCTGTATGGTGAGGGATGCTGATCTGTTATTTTCTGTCTTTGTCAGGTTGTCATATGCTGGATTGTACTGACTTCATAAAATAATTGAAAATGTTCTCTATTTGTGTGAAAGACTTTGTGTAAGATTAATTTCATTTTTCTTAAATGTTGAATATAATTACCAGCAAAGTCATCTGGGCCTGGAGTTTTATTTAATTAATTAATTTTTTATTTATTAACTTACTTATTTTTGGTACTAGGGATTCAACCCAGGGGCATTCTACCACTGAGCCCTATTTTTTAGTCTTTATTTTGAAACAGGGTCTCACTAAGTTGTGGAGGGCCTCACTAAGTAGCTTAGGCTGGCCACGAACCTGCAATCCTTGTGTCTCAGCCTCCCAAGTACTGGGATTACAAGCATGTGCCACCACGCCCAGCTTGGGCCTGGAGTTTTAGTAAGGGAGGATTTAAAATTCCAAGTTAATTTCTCTATGAGATGTAGACTCTTCAGAGTATCTGTTTCTTCTTATGTCAGTTTCGGTGAGCTGACGTTTTCAAGAAATTGATCATTTTATCTAAGAGTTTGGATATGTTATAATAAAGTTGGTCATGTCCTTCCCTATTTGTCTTTTTAATGTATGTAGCATATGTAGGAATAGCTCTTTTTTTTATTCCCAATATCGTTGTTTGTGTTCTCTCTCTTTCTTTTTTTATCAATTTGGCAAGAGACTTCACAATTTTCTTGATCCTTTCAAAGAGTCAATTTTGTTGATTTTAATGATTGCTCATTTCATCGATTGTTCATTTTCTAATTTTTTATTGGTGCATTGTAATCATACATCATGAAGTTCAGGGTGATAGAGGCATACATGCACACAGCACTCAGTGAGGCCTTCCCCAGCTCCCACCCCACTCTCTCACCCTCCCTGCGCACGACACAGTGATTGGCACTGATAAATCTGTGTATGCACATCATGTCCGTTGAAGTGTTTCCTTCATGGAGTCTCCCTCCCTCCTCCCACCTCCCTCTCTTAGGCCCCTCTACAACTCCACTAAGGTCTCTTCTCCTTTGTCTGGAGTCCCTCCTGTGTCCCAATTTCTCCCTAGCTTCCCGCATATGAGGGAGAACATCCGACCTTTCACTTTTTGTGACTGACTAATCTCACTTAGCATACTATTCTGAAGTTCCATCCATTCCCCTGCAAATGACATAATTTTGTTTTTCTTTAAGGCTCAGTAGAATTCCATTGTGTGTCTATCCCATAGTTTTGTAATCCATTCATCTGTTGATGGGCACGTAGGCTGCTTCCATCGTTTAGCAATTATGAATTATGCTTCTATAAACATAGACATGCATGCATTACTATGGTAGATACCCAGGAGTGATACAGCTGGGTCACATGGTAGGTTCATTTACAATTTTCTGAGGACCCTCCACACTAATTTCCAAAGTGGTTGCAATAATTTGCATTCCCACCAACAATGTATCAGAATTCCTCCTTCTCCACATCCTCGCCAGCATTTATTATTCTTTGTGTTTTTAATGATTGGCATTCTAATTGGGGTTAGGTGAAATCTCAGAGTAGTTTTGATTTGCATCTCTGATTACTAATGATGTTGAGTATTTTTTCATATATTTATTGACCACTTGTATTTCTTCTTTCGTGAAGTGTCTATTTAGTTCACTTGCCTAGTTTTTGATTGGGTTGTTTTTTTGGTGGCAAGTTTCTTGAGTTCTTTGTATATTCAGGATATTAGTCCTCTATTGGAGGAGTAGCTGGCAAAGATCTCCCATTCTGTAGACTCTCTATTAAGGTTCTTGGTAGTTTCCTTTGCTGCACGAAAGCTCTTCAGTTTAATGCAATCCCATGTATTAATCCTTGTTTTAATTTCTTGTGCTTTTGGGGGTCTTATTGAGGAAGTTTTTACCAGTATCTATATGTTGGAGCATTGGTCTACAAAGTCTCTGGTCTAATTTTGGTGTCTTTGGTCCATCTTGAGTTGACTCTTGTGCAGGGTAAGAAGGTGAGATTTATTTCCATTTTTCTACATATGGATAACCAGTTTTGCCAACACCATTTGTTGAAAAGGCTATCTTTTCCCCAGCATATACTTTTGATCCCTTTGTAAAAAATCAATTGGCTGTAAGTGTGTGGATTTGTTTCTGAATCTTCTATTCTGCTCCATTGGTCTATGTGTCTGTTTTTGTGCCAATACTATGCTGTTTTTATTACTATGGCTCTGTAGTATAGTTTGAAGTCAGGTATTGTGATGCCTCCTGCATGGTTCTTATTATTGAGAACTATTTTGGCTATTCTGGGTCTTTTGTTGTTCCATATTAATTTTAGGACTGATTTTTCTAGGTCTGTGAAGAATGACATTGGTGTTTTGATAGGGATTGCATTAAATCTGTAGATCACTTTGATAAGATGGCCATTTTGATGATATTTATTCTGCCTATCCAAGCACATGGACAATCTTTCCATCTTCTAAGATCTTCAATTTCTTTCTTTAGAGTTTTATAGTTTTCATTGTAGAGATCTTTTACCTCCTTGGTTAGATTTATTCCTAGGTATTTTATTGTTCTTGAGGTTATTGTGAATGGAATTGTTTTCTGGATTTCTTTTTCAGTAGATTCATGGTTGGCATATAGAAAAGGTTCCAATTTTTTTAGATTGATTTTGTATCCTGTTACTTTGCCAAATTTGTTAATCAGTTCTAGAGGTCTTTTGGTTGAGTTTTTTGGGTCTTCTAAGTATAGGATCATGTCATTTGCAAATAGAGATAATTTCAGTTCTTCTTTTCCTATTTGTATTCCTTTGATTTCCTTTTCTTGTCTTACTGCTCTAGTTAGAATCTTGAGTGCTATATTGAAAAGGAGTGGTGGGAGTGGGCATCCTTGACTTGTTCCTGATTTTAAAGGGAGTTCTCACAGTTTTTCCCCATTCAATATGATGTTGGCTATGGGTTTATTGTATACTGCCTTTATGATGTTGAGGTAAGTTCCTTATATTCTGATTTTCTGCAGTGTTTTTAACATGAATGGGGCATTGGATTTTGTCGAATGCTTTTTAAGCATCTATTGAAATGATCATGTGTTTTTTGTCCATAGTTCTATTTATGTGGTGAATTCCATGACTTCTTTTTTTTTTTTTTTGTATGTTGAACCAGCCTTGCATCCCTGGAATGAACCCAAATTTGTCGTGGTGTATAATTTTCTTGATGTGGTTTTGAATACGTGTTGCTAGTATTTTGCTTTGAAATTTTGCATCTAAGTTCATCAACAGTATTAGTCTGTAATTTTCTTTTCTTGAGCTTTCTTTATCCAGTTTTGGTATTAATGTGATACTGGCTTTATAGAATGTGTTTGGGAGAATCCTGTCTCTTTCTATTTCATGGAATAGTTTGAGAAGTATTGGATTTAGCTCTTCTTTGAAGGTTTTATAAAATTTGGCTGGGAATCTATCTGGACCTGGGCTTTTCTTTGATGGTAGGCTCTTTATTGCTGTTTCAGTCTCTTTGCTTGCTATTGGTTGTTTCAATTTTCTGTATCCTCTTGATTCAATTTAGAAAGATTGTATGTGTCTAGAAATTTTTTAGTTTCTTCTAGGTTTTCCATTTTGTTGGAGTACAGTTTTTCAAAATAGTTTCTGATGATCCTCTGGGTTTCCATGCTGTCTGTGGTTGATATCATCTTTTTTGTCTCTTATTTTAGTAATTTCGGTTGATTCTTTCTTTTGGTTAGGTTGGCTAAGAATTTATCTATTTTGTTTATTTTTTCAAGAAACCAGCTTTTTGTTTTGCTGTGATTTGTAATTTTTTTTTGCTTTGTTGTTGCTCTCTACTTCATTGATTTCTGCTCTGATTTTAATGATTCCCTGTCTTCTACTGGCTTTGGGGTTAGACCATTCCTGCTTTTCAAGGGCTTTGAGATGTGTCATTAGGTTGTTTATTTGGTGATTTTTTGTTCTTCTTTTGTGAGGGCTCGGTGCTCTGAATTTTCTTCTTAATACTGCCTTCAAAGTGTCCCAGAGATTTTGGTATGTTGTATCTATATTTTCATTTGATTTTAGGAATTTTTTATTTCTCCCTTTATTTCTTCTATGTTCTAGTCCCCATTCAGAAGTGTGGTATTCAATTTCCATGTATTTATGTAATTTCTCTGCATCTTCTTATTGTTTATTTCTACTATCATTCCATTATGGTCTAAAGAGATGCAAGGAATTGCAACACATTTTTTGAATTTGCTAGTACTTTCTTTGTGGCCTAGGATATGGTCTATTTTGGAGAAGCTTCCATGAGCAGCTGAAAAGAATGTGTATTCAGTTGTAGTTGGATGGAATATTCTGTATATGTCTAGTAGGTCCATTTGGTTTATGGTGTTCTTTTGGTCTGAGGCATCTTTGCGGGTCTTTTGTCTGGAAGTTCGATCTAGTGATGTGAGAAGAGTGTTGAAGTGTTCCAGAATTATTGTATTGGGGTCTATGTGATACTTAATGTCACAAAGAGTTTGTTTTATAAAAGTGGCTGCCCCTATATTCAGAGCATAAATGTTGACCATCATTATATCCTCTGGTTAGATTGTTTCTTTTATCAGTATGAAATGATGCTTTATCTCTTCTGATAAGTTTAGGCTTGAAGACTCTTTTGTCTGATATGAGAGTTGCTACCCCTGCTATCTTTGAGTTCCATTTTCATGGATTACCTTGTTCCAGCCCTTCACCTTTAGTCTATGAATATCTTTGCCTGTGAAGTGTGTTTCTTGCAAATAGCATATAGATGGATCATGATCTTTAATCTATTTTGCCAATCTCAATCTTTTAATTGGGGAATTGAGGCCACTGGCATTCAGTGTTATTATTGAGAGACAATTATTTTTAATTCCTGTCATTTCGAATTGTATTTTATGTTTGAGATAGTGTTAATTTTTTCTTCACTTAGCTGTTCATTTGATGGAATTAATCCCTTCTCTGGTTCTGGTGCTTATTTTCTATTTGTGTTTTACTTCTTTGAGTATTTTCTCTAGTGCTGGTTTGTAGACATGAATTCTTTTAATTTCTGTTTGTCTTGGAAGATTTGTATTTCTCTGTCGGTTTTGAAAGATTTCTTTGCTGGATAAAGTAGTCTTGGCTGGAAGCTATTTTCTTTCAGGGTTTAGTACGTTGTTCCAAGCCCTCCTGGCTTTCATGACTTGATTTGAGAAGTCTGGAGTGATTTTTGAAATTTGATCCCTATCTTTCACCCTAGATCATATCAGCAATTCAAAACTCCAGAAGCACACTAAAACATATTTGTTGTTTTATTTTTGTTTTTATACGTTTATTGTACATCATAGTGAGGTTCAAAATGATAAAACATACATCACTCGGTGTGTTTCCCTCCATATCCCACCCCACTCCCTCCTCCTCCCTCCCTGTACATGTTAGTGGGATTGGTATTGATACGTTCATATATGTCATAACATTATGCGAACTATTTCCTTCTTTTTCCCTTCCCTACCTCTCTTGCCCAGTCCTCTTGCATTATTCTACTGATCTCTCATCTATCTAAAGTCCCTTATGTTTCCTATTTTCTCTCTAGTTTCCACATGTGAGATAAAACATACCCCCCTTGACTTTCTGAGACTGGCTGATTCCACTTAGCATAATGTTCTCTAGTTCTATCCGTTTTCCTGCAAACGACATAATTTCGTTCTTCATGGCTAAATAAAATTCCAGTGTGTGTATGTTGTTTTCTTATCAAATAAAATTACATGCAAATAGAGTACTTAAAATTGTCTTTGTTATTGAAAAGCATTCTGCTTATTAAAAACACTATTGTTTATTAACAGCATTATTTTGAAATGTTAGTGAAGTTTTAAAAATATCAAGGAAAGATTGAATCTTTTTCCTTTTTTTTTTCCTTCTATTTTCGCAGCCTTATTCCTGTATTGGGTAATGGCCTTTATTACAAAAACAATTAAACTGGTCAAGTACTGGCAGTCCGGGTGGGGAGTGTCAGACCTGCGCTTCTGCATCACAGGCATGATGGTCATCTTGAACGGGCTCCTAATGGCGGTGGAGATCAATGTCATTCGGGTCAGGGTAAGCAATAATTTGTGTTTAGCTCCTGCTCTCCAAGACGTCAACATTAAATATTACAGTTAGTCAGAAATTACTAGTGTTTAAGGTGATGATCTCTGTGTGTTCATACCAGGTTGAACTAACTAATCAGTAGGCTTTGGGCCATTCATGTTTCAGAAACCTCAAGATGACCCTAAAATCTATTCATTCACAGATATTGACTGAGGTCCTGTCATGTGTCAAACACTGGGGTCATTTTCTGTTATGGATTAAATTGTTTGCATCGTCCGTGGTTGGTCCTAAGCACACCTGGGTTAAGCAAAATATCATATTCCAGAAACTTTTAACTGAACAGAAAAGTCTCATCCACTGTGTTCATTTCACGATGAAAAACCTTCTACAGAGATAACTTTAGATATTTATCCAAAGTAATGTGGTCAAGACCCATACTGGGTCTATATTTTACGAATCTATTATACTTTCCACCACATAATGCTGTCAGGTATGTTGCGTGTGGCATTACTAGCTGCTCTTCCGTATTCATTTTCTGTCACAGAACTTTGAATTTGCTCTCTGAGTGGACAGGTCTATGCCGCCACCAATGTGCAGAGCATTCAGTTAACATCAGCCAAGCCACAAATCGGCAGAGTGGCTCCGTGACAGCACGGATAGCACACTTTAAAATCTAAACAACACACAAGTCTCACTTGAGTCGACCCCACCACAGGATAATGAAAGACAGGCTCTTTTAAAATGCAAATTGATTTTCGAGAATTGGCCCTAAGTGGTTTTAGTGTGAAATTCTGGCATGTAACAAGTTAACCTAGTGAAAGCAAAAGGGAACCGCTTCAAAGAATCTTTCAGAAAGGGCTGGAAAGAAGCATGAAAATATAAATTTTGGCCACCTGAAATGCAAAGGTAGAAGAGGTTGAAATTTTACTTTTAATGTGTAGAAAAAGAATCGGGCTGATTGTTACACTGTGGAATTCTTCTTGCCACAGAGGTATGTATTCTTCATGAATCCCCAGAAAGTAAAACCGCCGGAGGACCTCCAGGATCTGGGGGTGAGATTTCTGCAGCCATTCGTGAATCTTCTGTCGAAGGCGACGTACTGGTGGATGAACACGCTCATCATCTCTGCTCACAAGAAGCCCATCGACCTGAAGGCCATTGGAAAACTGCCCATCGCCATGAGGGCGGTGACCAATTATGTGTGCCTGAAAGACGCCTACGAAGAGCAGAAGGTAATCTGGCATCTGTCTCCCACGTCCATGAGGGTAGAGAATGGCTTATCCAAATACAAAAGGACAGAGCTGAAATAATGCTTATGCTTAAAGAAGAGTAGAGCTCCTCCATCTGCCTTACCTAGGAGTTGTGAGTTGTGTCAGTTGGACCATGAAGAAAGACTGGAACAGCAAATGAAGAATAGGTGTGCGTGTTAACAGCAAATGAAGTATAGGTGTTTGTGTTAACAGCAAATGAAGTATAGGTGTCCATGTTAGCTGCCCAATCAATACACACAGAAACCTTAGAGAGCACTGTCTTTTCTCTGGGACACATGACCAGGTGAAAAGTAAAAGTTAAGTCCAATGATGCTGTATAACTAATTTCTATTACCATGTAATATTAATAATACATGGTATTTTTATTGGCTTTTCTCAAGCCTCTGGTGAGTTATTATTTTACATAGGTGAAATAGGTCATAGTCACTAATAAACACTTTTCAGAAATTAGAACTCTTCGCCAGGCGTGGTGGCGCACGCGTGGAATCTCAGTACTTGGGAGGCTGAGACCAGAGGATCGCAGGTTCTTGGCTAGCCTCAGCTACTCAGTGAGGCCCTCTGCAACTTAGTGAGACCCTGTTTCAAAATAAAGAATAAAAAATAGGGCTGGGGGTGGAGCTCAGAGGTAGAATGCCCCTGGGTTCAATCCCTGGTACCGCCAAAAAAAAAAAAAAAAGAAATTAGAACTCTTTGGTTATCAACTAAAATGTGGATTTTGTAGTTCAGATTGGGGGGCCAAATTAAAAGGATGTCATCTGCTTATTTCCATCATCCAAATCGGACTCCATATATCATCTACAATTTGTTTCTTCTGGTACTTTCCTTGCATATTAATAATTGCTTTAAAATTTTGAAAAAATCATTGTCTTTGGATATTTTCATTGTGTTTTGTTATCATTCTGAATAGTGGCAAATGTGTTTTATATTGCAATTGTCTACAAATACCAAGGTCATTTAAAATATCAATATTCACAACACTGGAAGAGAGTAGGGGACAGTGAATCAGGGGAAGATTTTTTGGCTGTTCTAAAGATCAACAAAGCATTTATGGTAAATGATGAAAATGATCTCTTGTGTCAGAAATTTGTGTTATGAAATTACTGTTGCAGGAAATGGTTACTACAAGTGAACCGAGTCATTTCTCTGATTTCACCTCTGGGAAAAATATTGCGTAAGAACTTGCAAGCTTGTCTGTCAAAGATTTACGATATAGACTAAGAATAGATTAAGATTTCTGAGTGTTGCTTACAATGTAGGATAGCTTGAACTTGGTGTGTTAGTGTCTTACAACAATAAGACGTTAGAAAATAATCCAGTTAGTCCTCTCACAGGGAATTGAATTGAATATGAAGCACAGTTGAACTCTATTCCATTGAGCTGACTTTTTTTGCCACAGTGGAAAAAATTTATCTGTATCTTCCCCAATGCATGATTACTATGAATGTTCAGCTCTTAATGTCTTTACCACCAATAATTGCAGGTGTGCCTAGTCATGAGTAAAACCAGAAATGCTGCTTTTACATTTTGCATTTCTTTAAGGAACACATAGCAAACACAAGCCTACCATAATTTTGTAAAGTACCGGCTACCATTCGTGAAGATGGGGAGAACCTGGAGGAGACAAAATTTGAGGTTGGGATAATCTGTTTCGGCCTATAGGCATGTGATAGGATATCTCTCCTGATCAAACAACTCCAGAAAACTTAACCAGTCTGTCCATAACCTCGATCTTTGTACTCTGCTGTCTTCTTTCTCATATGATGTTGTTTGATAGAATTCATGACAGATACATATTTTCCAAATCAAAGAGAATTAAAAATAAATTTGGCCTTAAGAATTTTTGTAAGCCAGGTGTGATGGCGCACGCTTGTAATCCCAGTACTTGGGAGGCTGAGACCGGAGGATCTGGGTTCGCAGCCAGCCTCAGCTACTTAGTGAGACCCTCTGCAACTTAGTAAGACCCTGTTTCAAAATAAATAATAAAAAAATATAGGGCTGGGGGTGTAGTTCAGAGGTAGAATGCCCTGGATTCAATCCCCGGTACTGCAAAAAAAAAAAAAGAATTTTTGTGTCAACTAAAAACAATATATATATGTACACATGTATATACATATACATATACATGTAACATGTGTGTATATGTATACATATACATATATAGCTACTGAATAATGCGTTTTAATGAAATAAAATGAAAAGAAAAATACACAGGTCAGTTTTTCTTAGGCTCTGAATTATTATTTCATATATATATGAAATAATATATATATATATGAAATTATATATATATATGAAATTATATATATATGAATTTATATATATATATATATATATATATATATATATATTGGTACTGGGGATTGAACCCAGGAACATTCTACCTCTGAGCTACACCCCCAGCCCTTTTGATTTTGAAACAGAGTCTCGCTAAATTGCTGAGGCTGTCCTCCTGTGTCAGCCTCCTAAGTATTGGGATTATAGGCATGCGCCACCACACCCAGCCAGCAGCTACTATTTGCATCAAATGCAAGGCTACAAGGTGATGTAAGCTATCGGAAGGAATTTCATAGCTGCTGGGACTAACCACTGCTCTGGGGGTTTCATGTTGGCCTCTCTGGTTTCTCTTTCAGAAGAAAGTAGCCGATCATCCAAATCGGACTCCCTCCATATGGCTTGCCATGTACCGAGCTTTTGGGCGACCAATTCTACTGAGCAGCACCTTCCGGTATCTGGCTGACTTGCTGGGCTTTGCTGGACCTCTCTGTATTTCTGGAATAGTCCAGCGTGTGAACGAAACTCAGAATGGGACAATTAACCCAACTGGAGTAAGTTGGTGGTGCTTTAGGAAAAGAACCCTACTATTGGCAGATTTCATTATGTTTGCCACTTTTTAGTAATGCAGTTTTATGAACAATCCGAATAGGCTAGTTGACAGAGAATTGAGTATTTTTAAAAAAAAAAAGACAATAATTTTCCTAGTGGTGACAACCATGTGTTTCTATATTCATTGAGTGTATCTGGCCCCCAAAAATTACTTCTCAGAGTTAGAGCCTATAAATATTTAATAGGCATTGTGTACCAGAAACTATGTACAGAAATTTCACATTTTTTAATTTGATCTTTATAGCAATCCTTTAAAGAATGTTCGTGTAGGAGCGTATGAGGGGCGGCAGAGCCACTTTAGTAGAGGCCCCTTGACCAATAACATTAGACTAGCAATGTGGTTTATCATATTCTGCATTTGTTTTTTCTTATATAATAAAAACCATCACGCTGTTCCATGATGATCGGATCAAGATATGCAGCATTTTATTAGGTATTAAATTACCGTTTAGGAGCGACGTAGTATAAAATGTGATGTAGGTAATGTTACAAACACAGAACCCTTTATTGTCTGTTCTTGAGAAAGTCTGCATTGGGAAACTTCTAGGTTGTCTTTCTAAGGTGAGAACTGATTTCCCTTGTCTCACAGGTAGAATCTCTGGTCGGGGGACCGACCATCTCTTTCTATTTGCTAAGCCTGACTTGGGTCCTTCTCTGGGCACCTGTTAAGCTGCGCGTGCTACGGAGCCCAGCACAGAGCACTGCCTCCCCCGGAGGCTTCCCTGGTCATCGAGGGTCTCCGGTGGACCGGCCTCTGCGTGGTCCTCTCTAGCTTCCTTCACAGATGCACATACCGTGCGTCCTGGTTAGACCTTTATTTATGTATTTATTTTGCAGTACTGGGGATTGAACCCAGGGGCATTATACCTCTAGGCTACACCCCCAGCCCTATTTTTTATTCTTTATTTTGAAACAGAGTCTCACTTAGTTGCAGAGGGCCTCACTAAGTAGCTGAGGCTGGCCGAGAACCCAGATCCTCCTGTCTCAGCCTCCCAAGTACTGGGATTACAAGTATGCGCCACCACGCCTGGCTCTGGTTAGACCTTTAGACAGAGCGACTGTGAGCTGTAATGTTTATGCCCACAATGTCCAGCATACAGCAGCGCTTAATTATTGTTAAAGTGAGTCACATGTATTCACCACTTGAATACACTTTAGTCTCTACCAGCCTAACAGCATACAGACATCTAAACTCCACATCTAAACTCTGCTGCCCTCGACCCTGGTGGGTATTGGCCACATGCTGTTCTGAGATGGAACAGGACTTGTACATTGTATACGTCCCCATGACTCATGATGAAAGGGCCAGAAGTAGATTTTTTTTCTTTTTTTAAAAATTTGGTTCCAGGGATTGAACCCAGGGGCATCTACCTCTGAGCTAAACCCCAGTCCTTTGTTTTTATTTTGAAACAGGGTCTCACTGAGTTGCTGAGGGCCTCTCTAAGTTGCTGAGGCTAGCTTTGAACCTGCAATCCTCCTATCTCAGCCTCCCAAATACTGGGATTATAGGCGTGCACCCTCCTTCCCTCTTCTTTTTGGTACTAGGGAACCCAGAAGATTTCTATCTTCGAGTCACAATGCCAACCTTATTTTATTTTATTTTTTAAATTTTGAAACAGAGTTTCGCTAAGTTGCTGAGAGTCTCACTAAGTGCCGAGGCTGGCCTGGAACCTGTTTTCCTCCTGTCTCAGCCTCCCAAGTACTGGGATTACAAATGTGCACCACCACACCAGGCTTCTTTCTCTCTCGTCTAATAACCAAGTTACCATATGCTATTGTTACAAACAAAACTCAGTTTTTTGTATGTTTACCATGAATTTAGTCATATTCCTACTAAGACAAGTTTTCGTAAGTCATGTTTTGTCCCTGCAACTGTCACATGGGTAAGGTCAATAGTCAAATTATTTATGATATAAAATTTATTTTATTAATATAAATTGAGATATGTGCAAATTAGAAAAAAGTTAACTGTATGGAATTATTTTAAAGTAATGAGACTATAGAAATTGTACTGTTGGCCCATTGGGCTTACTGACCTGGTATTAGTTTTGTGCTTTCTGCTTCAAATTAGAGTCCAAATTTACTTTCATCTTTTTTCACTACTGCCCATTTAACTAAGGTAGAATAAATACCTCTTTGCAGGAAATGCACTCACTTTTTTTAAGTTAAAAGTTCCTTTTTTCTATAGTTGGGCATTTCTAGCAATCTTAATAATCAATTGGGAATTTTGTGCATTGAGTTGGTCTGTATTTCTTTCTGTGGCTGTCATAGGGGAAAGCCAACATTGTTTTTCTGTGGCTTATTTCATTGCTATATTGCAAGGATATTGAGTTTTTATATATAAAAATCATATGTCCTTTAATAAATGCAACCTGTACATTTGGTAGATGAAAAGACTAGTTTTAACTTCTTTCTTTTTTTTTTCTTTTGGGACAAGGTTTCAGAAACCCTCTCATCGAAGGAATTTCTCGAAAATTCTTATGTGCTAGCAGTTCTTCTTTTCCTGGCTCTTATTCTGCAAAGGACGTTTCTGCAGGCGTCCTACTACGTAACCATCGAGACCGGCATCAACCTCCGCGGAGCTCTGCTGGTACGCACAGGTCGCAGCCATCTTTGTTTCTTGGAAGTTCCATGTACCATCCAGCGACAGGAATAGTAGTAGCTGTAGTTTTGTTTTGTCTTCACTTTGATATTGTTGCAACATTAACGAAAAATAAAAACCCCATGGAACTCATTAATAAACCCACTGAATTAAAATAACTTTTGAAATAACATATGAGGAAAAATATTTAGAAATCTCACACTTCCCTCTGTTTCTATTTGTTCTTGAGCTTATGTTTGATGTTGAATGTATGTTTCGATATGATATGGCTAGAAAAATAAGTTTCTATTTAATTGAGGACAAAAACATTAAAGTGGAAATAGAGATTGATTTAAGAAGCTGGCCATAGAGGATTTTTCCTCCCTTTCTTTCAAAAATTTTTAAAATGCTTGCTACTTTTTCAATGAAAATAAATAATTGTGTTGATTTTAAGTTTAGAGCTTTATGGGCATTTTTGTTTCTTCTTGTAGGCCATGATATACAATAAAATCCTCAGGCTGTCTACATCCAACTTATCGATGGGTGAGATGACTCTGGGGCAGATCAACAACTTGGTCGCCATCGAAACCAATCAGCTCATGTGGTTCTTATTCCTGTGCCCCAATCTATGGGCCATGCCTGTTCAGGTAGATCGATATAAGCCAGATTCTCATTGGGAGAGGAAATAAAAACAGAAGGAGCAGTAGATATTAAACTAGGCAATGGGTATAACTTTGGAATGTGCTCGTGTTATTACGGCCTTTTTGTAGACAGGGAGGCCGAGGCTCAGAAATGTTATGACAGAGGTTAAGAAAGTGGGGTTTGGAATCATACTGCTGGGGTTCAAATGTCTGGCCCATCTCTTCGCACTAGTGTTGAACCCCTCAAAGCGTTACTTTCCTGAACTGTATAATAGGAGCAAGAAAGTACTTGCCTCTCAGTCCTAGGCATTGTCACATTTAAATAAGTCATTATGTGTAACGTGTCCGGCGACACCACCCGGGGTTTCCTGGCACTCAGCTCTTGTTAGATACTGCCCAAATTCTTGAAAGTCACAAAGCAACGTTTGACACCTTTCATTTTTTTTTCCTTGTGGTACTGGGGATTCTACCTCTGAGCTACACCCCCAGCCCTATTTTTTATTCTTTATTTTGAAACAGGATCTCGCTAAGTTGCGGAGGGCCTCACTAAGTAGCTGAGGCTGGCCACGAACCTGCCATCCTCCTGTCTCAGCCTCCCAAGTACTGGGATTACAAGCGTGTGCCACCACGCCCGGCAACCTCTTTCATTTTGACCGACTCTTTTATAACATTGATAAACTATACCAATTGCTTTAATGCACCCCATGATTTCGATAGCTAGCATGTTGCAAAACGTGAAACTTTATAGGGTGGTAGGAGCACTGACAAATTGGAGGGCTACTTAGCTATTTCCCATGGGAAATAGCATTTTAGTAAGATACGTGGTTTTCATCCCACTGGATAAAAATGGCAAAAATATTTAGCTTTTTCTTTACTGTCATGTTGGATATTTTTAATTATCTCAAGATTCGAATCCTATAGATAGAACTTAAGCTATAGCTCTCAGTGATGCAGCCTGTCACATGTCTTTGTATACTACATTTATGAAAGTACATCAAATAATTAAGAAGATGTGATAGTTTTTAAACCTATTATTTGCATCTTTATTTTTGTAATGGAAAGACAAGTCAAATAAAGTGCATATCCTATATAATGCATGGCACAAAAAAATAAGATAAAGATATGCTTTGTCTCATTGTATCAGAATGTATTGATACATCGATCAACTGGGTAGCTGCCTATGTGGTATAATTTAAAGCGCACCCAACATCCCAGATGTATGGAATGACTACATCATGGATGACCTTAAAAAACCTTTTGTTTTCATTGGAATTCCTCAAATAACCTAATTGGTTAGGCAGTAAATATGGGTCATTGCCACCGGAAAGCTGTTAACATTGGCATATAAGTATTGATTATGTGTTTGAACTGCAGGGATACGTTTCATTAGTTGATATTTTGAGCCATGATAAATTGAGATCCTGGAAAAAAACATTCAGGGAGAGAGGAGAGCAGGGTTAAATCCTGAATTTTTAAAGGAAAAAGAAGAAAGGGACAACCCAGAGAGAGTAGGCATAGTTTAGCCTTGAGTTTGGGGAAACACTTAACAGAGGAAGTGGGGTGACATGGGGCTCCAGCCTTGGCTTGGTAACAGTTTCAGTTAACCCCAGGCTCCTTGTCATGGAGTGGCTTTTAGTCATTGAGCAAGGGAGGCTCTTTAGTCCCCAAACTACCATCCTGTCCTCACAAGACGCTGCCTCCCTTACTTCCCCTCCCCATCGCTCTGAAAAGCTAGTACAACCCCAGGAGAATATGGAACATTGAATTTATGGTGGGTGACAGCATTCTTAAAAAAAATTTTTTTTCATGTTCTTTTAAAAATTCGAGACTGTAACTTTATGAGGTCAGAAGCATCATGGGACCATGCTGCAATTTCTTGCAATAAATTGGTTTGACACCAGTTTTCACAAATCATTATCCCCAGAATAAATGCCTAGTACTTCGTCTTTCTCCAATAAATCATAGTAAAACCCGACTGTCACCGTTGAGTTGACTTCCAAATAAATAACTCAATATAAATAATTAAGAAATACAGCTAAGTTTTCACTAAGAAGTGTTTGCTTTCACGCAGCGGCTCTCAGGGCCCATTGCTCCCCCTTTCTCCTTGTGTTTCCCCCCAGATCATAATGGGAGTGATTCTGCTCTATAATTTGCTTGGATCCAGCGCCTTGGTCGGTGCTGCTGTCATCGTGCTTCTTGCACCGATTCAGTATTTCATCGCCACGAAGCTGGCGGAGGCTCAGAAGAGCACGCTGGTAAGTACCGCAGCCTTCAGAAACTTTATCAGGAAAATCCCGCGGTACCGCTTTTTGTTATCACTATAGCAAGCTGGTGCCTACCACTCAGGATGAATTTGGAAATCATCCTGTTCCGTTCGACTCTTAGGCAGCAAATTGATATTTTCTGTGGCACAAAAACAATTCTTGAAAGTGAAATGGAAATTTAAGACTTGGTGGTCTCAAGACCCCAAACGCCAGAGTCATAGTTCTTGACGTTTGTAAGGGCCATATGGCGATGAGGCTTGGGCTCTTCTTCTTTGAACACTCATCCAAAGAATACACTTAAGACTACTTTGAGACCACTGGATGCCTGTGAGCCCTGTTACCGGGGTGGAGTTAGTGATCAATGGACAAGTGAAGGGTCAGGTTAGCGCCTCTGAAATTCAATTTTCCTAGTGAAGTATGAACTCATGCCATGTGGCCATCTATGGATGTACATGGAAATGTCTAGTGGCAGCTGCACTGGCTAAATATGTCCCTGGTCAACTTAGCAAGGAAGAAAAAGCCTAAGTCTTGACCCTTTCTGGCTGCCATTTGCTGTGAAAATAATTTTATCTGAGCAAGAATTGGCTCCCTTTGAAGACATATTTGCAAATAATAAAATAGTTGACAGCATGTTTAGAAATAAAGTTTGATTGCATGTGAGCAAGACCGTCTGGACGTCAGGCATGAATGTAGAGAGCCTTCCATCTCTTTTGATAGTTCATAGGTTGTCTTGCACCTTGCTGGGAATTCCAGTATACCACTTGGGGGTGGAAGAATTCAAACAGCTGATGAAACTGGGGTGTTGGTATCTGCTATAGATCTCTCAATAATGAATCCAAGTTGTTAGTAGCCAGCGAATCTAATGTAGGCCTTAATCAAAAGCTTACCAAGAAGCACGGAGAAGTCTCTTGAAATTAAAGATAATAGGCTTGGATTCAGTAACGTGTACGGTGAAGAGGTAATGTTAATGCGCACGACATTGCACTTGCACGGCTTCAAAGATGAGGCAAGCCAAATTTTCTCAAATTTATTGGGGTTTTGTTTCTGTTTGTTTTCTGGTAAGTATGAATGGCAGTGTCGAAGGTGGAATAAAATCGTTTCGATGGGAGCAGCCATCGCAAGCCTCTTTATCATTTCTTAACCATTATGTCCCTATTACCTGCGAATACCATTCAAGGAGATCCTGTGAGTCTGAAGAAGCTGCCTTTGTATAAACTGACGCAACAAAGACAAGAGAGTTTTTAGGCGGAGAGGAATTTTAAGGCCCCCTCGTTCAAGGGTCCCCCTGGGAGTTGAGGGTGCTGAAGCTTAGCGAGTTGGCTTCCGGATTCCACAGCCGGATGAGCGGCAGAGCCCTTCGGCCCCGGGGACTGCCCAGTCCCTGCCCGTTGCCCTGCCCTCTCTTTCCGGTTCACTTAGATGAAATGACATCTTATCTTGTTCCTTTGTTTTATAGGATTATTCCACTGAAAGACTGAAGAAAACAAATGAAATCCTGAAAGGCATCAAACTCCTCAAGTTATACGCCTGGGAGCACATTTTCTGCAAAAGTGTAGAAGAAACGCGAATGAAAGAACTATCTAGCCTCAAGACCTTTGCTCTTTATACGTCGCTATCTAGTAAGTGGCTGCTCTGTGAATGGGTGACGTCGAGCGTCGTCCACACTGGTGTGTTCTGCTGTGTGGTGACTGGTGAAGCATTCTAGTCATGAGGAAAGCTGGGTGCTTTCTACCCTGTGCTGTTCAAAAGCTGCCAGCCATGCAAGGCTGTTTACATTTAAAGATCAGGCAGGCGCAGGGGTGGAACCAAGTGGAGCTGACTTCCATGTCTCGCAAGTCCTGCGTCTTTCGCCTTCATGCTTCATGGACTGAAACCCTTGGTTTCTTCCTTTGGAATATGAGTGTGGGTGATCTAACTACCTAGAACAGAAACCTGCTCTCAGTTAACTTGTCTCTCTTGGAGCTTAGGGTATATTTTCTTGAGAGTTGTCCTTGAAATGCCATTTTCCAAAATTGAGGAGAAAAACAAATATCATTTCCAAGCAAATGAGGCTAAACTTCATTTATATCAAACTCCCTTTTCCAATATATTTTCAAGATTTTTTTTGTGTGTGGTACTGGGGATTGAACGCAGGGGTGTTTAACCTCCGAGCTACACACTCAGCCCTTTTTACTTTTTAATTTGAAACAGGGTCTCGTTGTGTTGCTGAGGCTGGAGTCGAACCTGTGACCCTCCTGTCTCAGCCTCCCAAGTACTGGGATCATAGGAGTACACCACCACACTTGGCTCTTTCTTATTATTTGTAGTTTATTTATATTCTGCATCTTTAAGTAATTTCCTCTTGAGGAAGAATGAGAACTCCTGTCATGTGCCTGGAAACCTTTTCTATAGCGATCTTCCCTTGGCACAGGTAGCAGGCACTCTGAGCATCTCATTCAAAGATGAGAATGCTTATGGTCACTTAGCCGGGCTTCAAACACATGCAGTCTGGCAGCGCAGTCTGTGCAGGGGTACCACATTGTTCTACTACTTCTCACTACAATTGAGGTGTGAACATTTTATGTCCCTTCTCATATTCAGTCCCTGCAGTGACCCTACACAATAATGAGGGAGCACCCTAGGAGAGGTCACACGCAAGATTCCAGAGTTGGAGGTGATACAGCTGAGATTATAACCCAGATTACACACCTGTAATCCCAGGATTTGGGAGGCTGAGACAGGAGGCTCACAGGTTTGATGCTAGCCTCAGCAATGCAGTGAGACCCTGTTTCAAAACTGAAAATAAAAAAAAAGGGCTAGGGGTGTAGCTGGGAGGTAGAATGCCCCTGGGTTCAATCCCCAGTACAAAAGAAAAAAAAAAGGCAAAAAATAAAGATAAAAGAAAGAACCAGACTTAGAAATAGGGTGGCAATAGACAGAGAAAGTCCAGGTGGGAGTGTGGCTCCTTATCTGTGTTATTTTCAAACTCAGGTCAGTGTTTGGGGCCCCAGGACTGTTCAAGAATTTGTATTTGATAGCCAAGGTACACCTGCACCTACACAAGCACAGTCCGATTCTGTTCTATGTACAGTGGTAGAAATAGTTATGAGATAGGATGATGTTTTAATCCCAGACCTTTCCTGTTGAGAAAATTGTATTCTAACTCTCTCTGTCACTTGCCTGGCTATGTAGCAATTTATTGACTCTTTGGGGCTATGGCCCCTAAAATTCTATGGTGTATGAACAATATAGCTACAAATCATCAACTTGGCTTTTTATTTTTTTACTAGGACTTTCAAGTGCTAGTACTTTAGCCTAAAGTACAAATTTTCCTTATTTTAGCTATGCACACCAGGCTCATCAAATACTAGTGAAATATCTCACTGGAGAGAGATGTAAACAGGCAGAGAGTCCAAGACATGGAGCTGCTTTATTTGCTGAAAGGTCTATAAGTGGGGATTAATATCACTGCTGGAAAGGGGTTTCGAAGCACTGTCAAATCCTCACTTTTAATCTGCACGTACCCCAACTTTCACATATCTGAATTAGTTTAGTGAGCCAAACAGAATAGAGACTGTAAACCCTCCCACAACGTGCATTTGTTACATTCTAAGAATTTGCTTCATGAAAGGATTAATTCATCTCAATTCTGCTGTTCGTAACATTTCATAAGAAAAAAAATAAAACCAATTCTTCAATAAGTAGAGGCCATTTGTGGTTAAGACGGATGTGGGAGCTCACGTAACCGCAGATGCAGAGATGCCAACTGGGAAATGTTGGTGGGCTCCTGCCCAAATGGTATTGACTGCCGTTTCTCCTCCCTGTCTTCCAGGAACGTTAAAGTAATAGTAGACGATTAATTAAAGTTCCTGAAGATGTTTCCACAGTTCACTGACACGCGTATGTTTCATTTCTTTCCACAGTCTTTATGAACGCGGCGATTCCCATAGCAGCCGTCCTTGCCGTAAGACACTTTTTCTCGCTCTTCAAAATGGAACCAAGTCAGTGTTTCTAAGTAATTTATGAACAAGAATGTGTGGGTGGCGACTATAGATCACTTCGCTCTGGCCACTTCCTTCTTCGCCGTTTCCATGACAGGAATTCTAGCCTTGGTTTTCTTAATCATGTCGCGGTGGACATTTTGGCCCAGACAGTTCTTCATTGGGTCCTCATCCAATTCTTTGGGGTGTCCTCAGCGCTAGGATATTTAGCAGCACCCCTGGCTTCTACTTATTAGACGCCAGTAGCACTCTCAGCTCTGACCATCAAAAAGAGCCTTAAACGTTAGCCGAGTTCCCCTGCGAGTAACCTTGACAATAGTTGAGAACCAACTCTTCCAATTTCAGTGACCTGGCTCCCATACATTCTCGCAAGAAAATCATTCCAGAACATGCCGAATGATTGCCGTGCAACTACCAGAACACGTTAAATGATTGCATCATATTTCACAGTCACACGACAAACCTAGCAACTGATATCGTTTTTAGAAGTATAAATAAGTCTCCGTTGGATGCCACCCTGAAGTTTTATTAGAGATCACGGTAGAAACCCTTAAACCACAGAACATTCTCTTTTCTCGTAGACTATCTCAGATTGATTGGAAGGAGCCTGGCTGGTTATGAACTCTCTCCAGGTCTCTCTCCAGTTACTCCCCTTACCCAATATTTTCATAGACATCAGTTTCCTCTTCTGTCAATAGAATCTGTTCTTTCTCGCAAGTTTATTGCTCGGATGACATGTGAGCCATTAAGTAGTCACCAGTACCAAGTATTGTTGTAATTGGGGAGTTTGGGAGAAAGTCATGGTTTCCTAGTGGCACAAACGTGGGTCTGGACACTTGAATGCCAGCACACGTGTGACTGTCTCCAGCTTCCACTAAAGCAAGTGTTTCTTCGCACAGACGTTTGTGACCCACGCGTACGCCAGCGGGAACAGCCTCAAGCCCGCGGAGGCCTTCGCGTCCCTGTCTCTCTTCCACATCCTCGTCACGCCGCTGTTCCTGCTGTCCACGGTGGTCAGATTCGCGGTCAAAGCCATCGTAAGGTAGGCCTTGTGCGGAGATGCTGCCGTTACTCGCTCATTCATGATAGCAACAGTAAGTGCTCCTGGCAGTGACTGTGAAAAGTATTTAAAAAGAACCTGAGAGTCACTGTCCAGAGGTAACCCTTGTTAAAGTTTTGGTGTGCTACCTTTTAGTCATTTATTTCACATACGAGTCTTATTTATTTATTTATTTATTTGTTTGTTTATTTATTTTTGCGGTACCGGGGATTGAACCCAGGGGCATTCTACCTCCGAGCTACACCCCCAGCCCTATTTTTTATTCTTTATTTTGAAACAGGTTCTCACTAAGTTGCAGAGGGCCTCACTAAGTAGCTGAGGCTGGCCGCGAACCTGTGATCCTGCTGTCTCAGCCTCCCAAGTACTGGGATGACAAGTGTGCGCCACCACGCCTGCATGCAATGAGTCATTCTTAAAAAAAAAAAAGAGTTTGAGTTTCTGTAGCTTTCGACTCCTTCTGACTGGTTTTATTTCGCGTATTGTTTTTTTTTTTATCATTTTCCTCTTATTGTTTTATTATCGTTATTGTTTTTATTTTCCTCTCATAATCACGTATCATTTGTCTCTGATTAAAGAGTCTTATACAACTTGATGTCTACTGACTGTTTGATAGTCCATGGCTTGGAGGGACTCTAACTTGTTTAGTGATTACCTTCTTACTGGACATTTAGAACATTTCTCCTGTCTCCCTACATCGATGCCATCGCAGTGAACATCTTTGTCACCTTTGCCTGTAGGTTTGCTTAGGCTCAACGTCAGTGGTGGTGACGGTGGCCCCTGTAGAACACACATCTCTAGGGGCCTTGTGCTGAATCTGGCTACGCGGCTTCCACTGAGGAAGCGGTGTCAGAGGGTGGATATTTAAGACTATTTATTACAGCCAGTGGCGCACACCTGTAATCCCAGTACTTGGGAGGCTGAGAATCCCAGTACTTGGGAGGATTGCAGGTTCAAGGCCAGCCTCAGAAATATAGCAAGACAGCTGGGCGTGGTGGCGCACGCTTGTAATCCCAGTACTTTGGGAGGCGGAGACCGGAGGATCCGGGTTTGTGGCCAGCCTCAGCTCTCTCTCTCTCTCTCTTTCTCTCTCTCTCTCTCTCTCTCTTTCCCTGTCTCTCTCTCTCTCTACCTAGTGAGGCCCTCCACAACTTCGTGAGACTCGGTTTCAAAATAAAGCATTAAAAAAAATAGGGCCGGGGGTGTA
This sequence comes from Glis glis, assembly GCA_004027185.1. Taxonomy (NCBI): domain Eukaryota; kingdom Metazoa; phylum Chordata; class Mammalia; order Rodentia; family Gliridae; genus Glis; species Glis glis. Next base: position 5,502 of record PVJS01006488.1, on the reverse strand, counting down.
GCGCGGAGGTAGAACACCCCTGGGTTCAATCCCCGGTACCGCGCAAAAAAAAAAAAAAAATCGAAAAGAAATAAAGCAAGACCCTCAGCAACTCAGCGAGACCCTGTTTCAAAAATAAAAAATAAAAAGAGCTTGGGGTGTAGCTCAGAAGTAGAATATCCTTGGGTTCAATCCCCAGTACCAAAAAATATTATTTATTAATATGGTCATCATTTTTTCAATGAAATCCATGCCAATCTATATGTACACCAATAGTGACAGAAAAATTTCACACCAACACATATATTCTGTTTTAATTTTAGTTTAATCTGGAAAAAAAAAACCCAGACTCATAGTCTCTGAAAATGGAAAGGCTGGGCAAAAATCCACTTGGTATTTTGCTCATTTATATGTGCCGCTATTGTGTGTCCAACCAGTGTAGACTTTGTCTCACTTATACTTTCCCATAGTGAACAAATACAAACATAGATATGATAATAATCATTTCCTGTTTTTATTTGTATTATATCAATAAGTATGTTATCAAACCACATTACACCACACTGTATTACCATAGTTTACTGTTTCCTAGACTCTATTACAAACAAGGTGGTCTTTTTATCTTTCTTTTTTTGTGGGGGGGAGTACTGGGAATTGAACCCAGGAGCTTTTTATCTCTGTGCCACAGCCCCAGTCCTTAAAAATTTTGTTTTGTTTTGTTTGGAAACAGGGTCTTGCTAGGTTGCTGAGGGTCTCACTAAGTTGCTGAGGTTGTCCTCAAACCTGTGATCCTCCTGTGTCAGCCTCCCCAGTCCTGGGATTGTAGGCGTGTGCCTCACCCACCTGAGGCAGTCTTAAAATAGAGTTTTGGCTTTTGCTGTATGATGTTTATAAACCTAATAAAATCTCAGCATGTTTTGTAAACAACCATGATCATATTTATATCTGGCATTTTTTTTCCTGTGGTACTGGGGATTGAACCCAGGGGGGTCTACCTCCAAGCTACACCCCCAGCCCTATTTTATTTTTGAAACAGGGTCTCATTGAGTTGTCGAGGGCCTTGCTAAATTGCTGAGGCTGGCCTTGAACCTGCGATCCTCCTGTTCCAGCCTCCCAAGTACTGGGATTACTGGCATGCACCGCCACGCCTGGCTATATCTGGCGGTTGAAAGAAATGCACGAGAAAACAAGTATTTAATGGTCAAAATGCCAGAATGTCTGGTTTTAGGCCACAGTGTATGTTGGCTTACCAGTGGCTTAGTGCTCGCTAACATTAAAATGCATATGTAAATGACCCCGTCATAAATCAAGTTCTGTGAGCATGTCATGGCGATTGGACACCGCTTCAGCCCCGCTCTCCAAGTTATGTCATTAGTAGCATTTCGGAAGCGCAGGCCCTCTGGCCTCGCCTGCCCCCGTTTCTTTCCTTGCTGTCCTGCCGCGCAGGGATCTCTGCAGCTCCTGGTAGCACCGCTTCCAAATTAGGCAGTGCTCTGGAAGCCAGGCCACTTCAAACAATAAAACTGAGAAATGGCCACAGCCTGCTATTTTGGTCTTTCTTTTCATTTTCTGCATTATCGCTCTTCCTTTCATGGTTGCACTATTAATTGAAACTTGATTGTGCCTTATAAATGGAGATAAAAAGCAGCGGATGACTTATAACAGCTGCCCCTCTGGAATCAGGAGGTTACCGAACATCAAAAGGACTTGAACTGGTTTGAAGAAACATAAAAGCAAAACGTAGGGGTGTTTCTCAAATCCATAGCATGCAATTCTACTGAGGTAAATCCTAGTACCTCGGAGGGTGGATGATATTCCTTCTATATTTCTACGTAGCACTTTCCCTTCTGGATGTCTCGGGGGAAAGGCATTTTCTAGTTTGATAAAGACCAGCCTCTTTTTAGGGCTCAGTTCCAGGCTTCCCAAGCCGTAGGCCAAACAAAATCTGCTTCTACAAACTCGCTCCTTTATTTTATTATTTTTTTTTTTTTTTTTTTCGGTACTGGGGATTGAACCCAGGCGCATTCTAGCTCCGAGCTACACCCCCAGCCCTATTTTTTAGTCTTTATTTTGAAACAGGGTCTCACTAAGTTGCGGAGGGCCTCACTAAGTAGCTGAGGCTGGCCGCGAACCTGTGATCCTCCTGTCTCAGCCTCCCAAGTACTGGGATTACAAGCGTGTGCCACCACGCCCGGCTTCACTCCTTTAAAATGACTTTCAGTGGTTGGTTTGCGAATCCTACAGGGATGGCTGGTCAGCACGGGAGGCTGGTCCTTTTTCCCCAGTGGGCAGTGGTTCTGGGAACCCCAGTGTTGACGGGGCTGGGCACTTGCTTCAGTGCCCGGAAGCCCGTGGCTAGGCGGCCAGTCTTCCATGCCAGTTGGCCTGCAGTGTGTTGAGCAGCTGTTTATAACTGGGGCCTTTGGTCAGCTGATTTGGAAATCTCCTCTTCAGGAGCGTGGAAGTCATAAGCTCTTTGATGCATTGTGAAAGGTGTTCAGACATTGGGTGGGTTAGAATGGGCTGAACCACTCTGCCAAACTTGTGTCAGACAGGCACGTAAGAAACTTAGAACTTCTCTACCAGAGGAAAGAGCCGTGCCAATGTAAAACTCTTTGCTCTAGGAAAATTCTGCACTCTCTTTTGAAAAGGCTTATAATATTATATAAAATATTGCCGGGTGTGGTGGCGTACACTTGTAATCCCAGTACTTGGGAGGCTGAGACAGGAGGATCACAGGTTCACGGCCAGCCTCAGCTACTTAGTGAGGCCTCCGCAACTTAGTGAGGCCCTGTTTCAATATAAAGAATAAAATATAGGGCTGGAGATGTAGCCCAGAGGTAGAATGCCCCTGGGTTCAATTCCCAGTACCGCAAAAAATTATATAAAATATCAATAGAAGAAATGTTATAGAAGATATACATATATAATTATATAATGTTGTATAAGAATTAATATAATAAAATGAAATGAAAAAAGAGGCAAGCCTGCTTCAGGTGTCTTCTCAGAGCCCACAGTACCCCAGCCCACTTTAGTTTTCTGGATATTTTGTGATGAAGTGTTGCAGTCAATATTTGCAGATCATTATTCTCAATTTAAAAACACTGGAACAAGAGCGATTGATTTTTTCAGGATTCCTGCCTCGCGTCTCCACTTTGCTTTATCTGCTAGCAAGTAATTTGTGTTTTGCTTTTCTAGAGGAGAATATGTTGCATTCCTCCGAAGCAATTTGAGTTTAGGTGTGTGATACTTGATCTAGGATGCGATATCTTTGTCCAGAGATGTTATTTGCCATGGGGGGAAAAAGTAGGAAACAAATCCCTCACTTTTTGGGAAAAATAACTTTGTGTTCTTTCTCTCATGTACACCCCCACCCAAAGGGATTGATGCTTGGCTAGTCTACCGCATTACCTTCAGTCAAATAAATTGTTACTGATACTTATTATAGAGCATAATTCCTAAAAAAGCCATGTGGTTTTTGTTTTTGTTTTTTGTTTTTCTTTTTTGTGATACTGGGGATTGAACCCAGGGGCCTTCAACCTCTGAGCTATATCCTCAGCCCTATTTTATTTTTTCATTTTTGAAACAGTTCTCACTAAGTTGCTGAGGGCTTTGTTAAGTTGCTGAGGCTGGCCATGAACCTGCGATCCTCCTGCCTCAGCCTCCCAAGTACTGGGATTACAGGCATGCACCATCACGCCAGGCTCCAACATGTTTTTAAACAGCCAAAGTAAACTTTGAGAAGTGAAAAAGTAACACGTACAGATAAAACCTTAAATAGTTGTGTGAATGATCTAAACAAATGGGAAATGAGTAAAATATGGAACGGTAAAGGCGGCGGAGGCAGGAGGGCACCCCGCTTGGCAGCACACGTACCCGCTTTCAAGTCACGGCCTTGGTGTGCACATGGTGCAACATCAAGGGTGTTGTTTCGTGTCTCTGCAGCTTATCTTCCTCGCTTGTTAAAATGAGCAGGATATCATCACCTGTTCAAGGTGGTGGAAAAATTAATCTAGATAATCACTAACAAGTGCCCAGCAGGTGGCCTACACATTGTAGGTATTTTGCAAATCTCCATCTTGTTCCTTTCCATTTGAGGCCCCTGCAATCTTCTGTGGGCCGGCGTTCATTTATTAACGCTTTCAGTGCATTGCTAGGCATTGGAGATTGCACAGATGAAAGGTAGACCAGAAGGCACAGGGAGTCCACAGTCCAGCTGGAGAGACCAGGAAGGGAGGTGAACGCCAGTAGGTTGTGTTATGTGGTTATAAAGCTAGACACAGGATGCTATGGGCTGGTATATGAGGACCCTTGAGGCTTACTGAGAAAAAAGGAGACTGTTGGGTTAATGATGGGTTGAAGGAGGTAGTAGTTTTTTCCCAGACTCCTAAGAAATAGTAAGACTTGACCAGTTGGAGAAGAATGGAATGTGTGTTTTATCATAGGGAGAAAGGTATGCAAAGGAAGGGGTAAGAAGGAGGTGAGCAATTGTGTTCTCTTTCGGGAGCTGAAGGTAGTTCTGTGACGGGGGAGAAGAGATTCAGATGTGGAAAGTATCCCAGGGAAGCTGGGAGCGGAAATATTGACCCGCTTCCAAATGATGCTCCGGATGCTGAAGGCAGAGAATTCCGTATGTTACTTTAAGAAAAGGATCACTACGTGAATAGATTTGCATTTTTAAAATACAACCCTGGCAGCATGGTGGGAATGATTTCACCCTTGGTCACGATTCCTGAATTTTCCATAATCATGGTGCGTCTGTGACTCCTGAAGGGACCTCATCTGAACAGGAAATGCTTTTTGTATTACATGTTTATTCATTCACCAGACATTTCTTGAGGAAATACTATAGGATATTTAGACATCGGGCCGGATTTTGAAAATGAAAACCTTTACTCTTGAGGAGTTGAGTCCGATGGGAGAGACAGACCCGAACCAACGATAACAAAACAAGGATGAAATAGCAGTACGGGGTGTGCAGCCAGGGAGCCAGCGGAGGGGGCGGGAAGGCTCAGAGAAGGGCTGGTCTTGGGCTGCATTGATGCTCACGGTAATTGGAGTTGCAAAACGGGCTGTTATCAAGAGAAGAGAAAGAACGGGGCTCATTTACTTCATAAAGTTCAGTAAGATCTGTGTATATCTGAGGAGAGTGAAATGGAGAATCGAATCAACCAACTCGAGTGCGTGAATCATCAGTTTATTTCTTCTTTGATTCACGGAACAAGCATTCATGGAGTGAAGTGTGCCGGGCGCTGCTGGGCTAGAGCTGCAGGGCCACGTGGGCTCCGCTTGGGCAGTGTGCAGAGGCCTGGTGCAAGGTTGTTTAAAGCCTTGATACACAGAGCTGTGCTCCTTAAACCCAAATCTCTTCAAAGCAGAACGACAGCTGTGACCTGTAGAAGTCAAGAAGGAGTATCTGCCATTTAAGACATATAACATTCTATGTCATACAGCACGCCGGGCGTGGTGGCGCACGCTTGTAATCCCAGTACTTTGGGAGGCGGAGACCGGAGGATCCGGGTT